>ML661897.1:31350957-31419074 GCA_007570785.1 Antilocapra americana | reverse complement strand
GTGTGTGTGTGTGTGTGTGTGTGTGTGTGTGTGTGTGTGTGTACATCTCTCATCTGAACTAGAAGGTTAATCCCAGCTAGAGCCTTTGGTTTTGCTGGTGGAGACCTTTGTCTCTAACTGCTTGGCGACCAAATATTTGCTTTCCTTCCCTAGAAACAAAGGCTCCATTTGGGTTGTAGGGAGGATTAAAGGATGCAGAGAAGCAGGAATCTACCGCTGGTTTGTTAATGAGCAGCTCTGTTCTAAGGCCTCTCCCAGCCAGGATGAGACACTGGGCTGGGTTGCCCAGGACTGACTTCGGGAGGTAAGGGGATGCTCAGGTTTTGAGTCCTTCTGCTAACAAAATGAAGATAATATGCATCTGGAGAAGAGAAAACACCTGAACGGACTCACAGGGGTGCATCCCAGAGACTTGAGTGGGGGGATGCGATTTCATTTCAAGTCACTGTCAATTTTCATCCCGTCACTGCCAACTCTTTACCTGTGAGAATTGAGGCTACAACCTGCCAAGTTTGAGCCCAGGCCAGGAGAGAGGTTTAGAGGAGGGGGTGGCTCCCAGCTGGAACTTGAGGGGAGGGGCTTTCCATCCCCAGGAGCTCCAGGCTGCCCTGGGCGTGACTCCTGCAGTCTTGGCAGGGACAAATTGTTCCTGTGCTCTCCTCACCTCTCACACTCAACGTGGCTAAAAACAGCAGCCGCGACATCAACGCTGGATGGATGTATTAATAAAGCTCGGGTTGGCATGCAGCCAGAGGGGCGGTCAGCTGTGGGGCGGCCAGGTTCCTGTGCTCAGAATAGCAGATGGAGAAGAAGGTCAATGCAAGGGTGTGTGGGTTTTTTTTTTAATGTGTGTGGTTTTTTTTTTTTAATGTGTGTGCGTTTTTCTGTATGTGAGCATGTGTGGCCATGAGCATGTGTGTGTACCTCTATGTGCTGGTCTGCCACAGGAAGGACCAAAGGGCCTCACAAACAGCGGGGGTGGGGGAGAATTCCCTGGTGATCCAGTGGTTAAGAATCTGCCTTCCAAAGCAAGGGGACATAGGTTCGATCCCTGCTCGAGGAACTAAGATGCCATAAGTGAGACGCAGCTAGAGAAGCCCCTGGTTCCTACAAAAAAAAGACCAAGCACAGCCCCCAAAAAAGTAAAAAGAAAAGAAAAAACAGCAGAGGGGTGAAGTGAAGGGGATCAGGAACAGCAGAGCAGCAGTGTCTGGAGCAAATTGGTTTGCAGAAGGGACAGAGGAGCCTGGCTTGTTGCAGTCCATGGGGTCGTGAAGAGTCGGGTATGACTGAGTGACTGAACAAGGTGGGAACAGCTGGGCTCAGAGACAACTGTCCAGGGGTCATATATGTTCACAGACTTGCAGCTTCTGCTCCCAAGTGTCACAGAAGGAAAACCCACCAAACCAATCGCCCTATGCTACACTGAGAGCAATGCCCTGTGCCTCCTCGCCTCTCTTCCAGTCTAGGTCTTGCATCCTTTTCCTGCTGCTGTTTCCCAGTAGAGGGGACCGGCTCTGAACAGTTTAAAGTGTGATATCGGCCTCCTCCAAGGTCGCTGTCCTGTGGACCTCCCGGATCCACCTCAGACGTTTCATCCTCCTCAGTTTGCTCCTCCAATCTCTGCTGCTGGTGTTCACAGCCTCTTAGCAAAGCTGGCAACAGGGTGAGGGCCACAGAGTCTAGTCAGCTTTGAATCCCAGCTTACGCAATTTTAGCGAGACTTCCTTGAGCCATGGTTTCCTCCTCTGTCAAATGGGCTGATGCGAATAAGATAGTATGAGGATGAAATCAGATAATGTTCCATGAATGTGTTTTATTAAGCCTTTGTGAGGATTAAATGAGCCCATTGCCCAGACAACCTTCTAAATTACCCAAAGGGAAGTGAGGTCGGAAATCCACAACCATTTGTGTGCTCAGTCGCTAAGTCATGTCTATTTCGGACCCCATGGATTGTAGCCCACCAGGCTCCTCTGCCCATGGAATTTTCCAGACAAAAATACTGGAGTGGGTTACCTTTCTTCCTCCAGGGGACCTTCCTGACCCAGGGATTGAGCCTGCTGCATCCTAATCCCAGGTCAACCTTATTGACCTCTAGGGCATCTTCCAGCTTCCACATTCTAAGGTCTCTCAGTTTCCTGGACTCGCGGTCCGTTTGACCCCTTCACATGTTCTGGTGGGCTTCCTGTCTCGCGGGTCAGGCCCTGCCACTCAGGTTTAATCCTGACTGAGATGGCACGTTAAAGACCTTTGAGGGAAAAATCAACTATTTATCAAATTAGCCTGAATTCTGGAAGCCTGGCTAACACAGGAGGAATCATATGCTAATTAATGAACAGCCAGTGCAGCCCCACTGCCAATTTGCATAAATATGCATTGTCAAACTGTTAGGTAAACAAAAGCAGGATAAAGTACTTAGGAGCCAGATTCATTATGCCTGCACTCCTGGTGAGCCTTTACAATAGGGATTACAGCCTCTGTGATTTTTTTCCTTTTTAAAAACTTAAAAAAGATTTCCCCACCCCCTCTCCCACCCCCTACTCTCCAGATAGAATTTTGTTCTTTCCATTATCAGTTGCCAAGTCCAACACCAGGCAAACCAAGGCAGGGCTGGTCCACAGCAAGAAGTGACTTCTCTTAAAGGCCTAGGTCTCCTGTTTGTTGTTCTTGTTTTTCAGTCACTAAGTCATGTCTGACTCTCCACTATCTCCCAGAGATTACACAAATTCATGCCCATTGAGTCGGTGATGCTATCTAACCATCTCTTTCTCCAGCTACTCTCTTCTCCTTTAGCCTTCAGTCTTTCCCAGAATCAGGGCCTCTTCTCAGGTCTCTTTTAAAGAGGTGGAGAGAGATCCCAAGGGAGAAAATAATGCGATCCTGCCATCGTCACGCCCTCTCCCCCTCCAACCTGTCCCATCCATCTTAAATAAAGATATAGGAAGCATGGGGTCTATCTATAAAACTTGCCTGATGGATGGTTTTAATCCTGTCTAATTACAGCTAATTGGAGCTGTCAATCGTTTAAAACCCTGAAACTGATGCAAGGAGGTCAGGCGATTCAAACTTATCCAACTGTACAGAGGATAATTAGATGCACTGAAGTTAATAAGCATCAGGAGGGAAGTTGTTACTTTTCCTGCACATAAGGGAACCTCGGAAGATGCAGCAGAGCCACTGCCAGCCTCTTCTGGGTAGGAAGTGAGAATGGGGCAGCTTGGATGCTCGATGCTGGAAGCTCACTCCTCGGTCCCAGAGACTCAGCGGAGGCAGCACCTCTGGTACCCAGCAGTTCATTTCAGCAAATATTTATTGAGTGTCTCTGGTGTGCTGGGCATTTCAGGGGGCTCTGGAGAGGTGAAGAGGCAGGTGCTGGTCCTGGAGGAGTTCACTTTTTTGCTGGGGAGTCCAACATGACCCAAGATCTGACTGAGATTCTGGGGGGCAGGGGTGAGGGTGTTTGGGGAGGGTTACTGATGTTCAGAGCTCACTTTGCTGTTGTTGTTCAATTGCTCAATCATTTCTGACTCTTTGCGACCTCATGGACTACTGCATACGAGGCTTTCCTATCATTCACCATCTCCTGGAGTTTGCTCAGACTCATGTCCACTGAGTTGGTGATGCCATCCAATCGTCTCATCCTCTGTGGTCCCCTTCTCCTCCTCCCCTCAATCTTTCCCAGCATCTGCGTCTTTTCCAGTGAGTTGGCTGTTTGCATCAAGTGACCAAAGTATCAGAGCTTTAGATTCAGCATCAAGCCTTCCAATTAATATTCAGAGTTGATTTCCTTTAGGATTGACTGGTTTGATTTCCTTGCTGTCCAATGGATTCTCAAGAGTCTTTTCCAGCACCACAGTTCGAGCTCATTATTCTCGGCTAATACATTGGTGAGAGGCTCTGGTTTCTAGTGGGATTCTTCCCTTCAGGGGGCTGACTGTTCCCTAGTTTACAAATCTGTGCTGGAGAATTCCATGGGCAGAGGAGCCTGGTGGGTTATGGTCCATAGGATTACAAAGAGTCCCACATAACTGAAGTGACTAAGCATGCATACATGCATGCCCATAGACTTACCTGAGCTGACTGGTCTGGCTCCTGTATCACCCAGTCCCAGGGGTAAAGGGCCAGGAGAGATTTCTCTGGAGAAGGTTTGGGTCCTTGGAAAGGTGGCAATTTCCCCTGGGCCAGTTGGCAGGGTTGCCCATGTACTGTGTCTTAAGCTCTCCTCTGGGAGTCCTTGTGCCTCCAAGCATCTCCTAGCCCATGCACCTGCATGCTACCAAAATCTCCAGTCAACTGGGGGAAAAGAGGGTTGTTCACCTCTGTGAAGGTCTACTCTTCTAGGCAATTTACATCTTTTCTCACGTTTATAAAATCATGTGAGGTTGGTACCAATGTACCCACTTTACAGATGAGGGGGATTCAGAGAGGCTACCTGACTCACCCAAGATATTATTGCAAATGCCAGAGTCAGGGTTTACATTCAGTTAGGCCTGAGTCTGGAGGTTGTCATCTTACTTTGTTTAAGGTAAGACCCTTCCCTGGCAATAATAATAGTAATAGCAACATTGACCTCAGTTTTCATTGGCTGGCCCCTTGTTGTCCTTCATTTAAGCATCATTTGAGCTATAGGGAGCTCTCTGCTCAATGATGTCCCTGGTGGGAAGACCTGGGAGGCCATAGCACTCAGTGGAAACAGATTCTAAGCCCTGATTTCCCAAGGCCTGGAAGCAATGATCATGGAGTTTAACCAGCTGAAATAGGAGGGAAGAAGGCAGTGTACAACCTTGGAAAGGAAGATAGAGCCATAGGACATGACAAAGACTGATTAGAACCAATTGGATCCAAGATTGTGGGAGTCATGTTTTGATAGACCTTGAGTCTCATCATATGCTCACTGTAATATATCAGCATTCTAAATGACACACCCACCAACACCATGACAGTTTTGAGGTTAACCATAGAAGGCCAAAAAGTGGGTAGTGGCCCAATTTCTGGAAAACCCCAATCTCTGGGATTCTCCAAAATAATTGGAATAATCCTCCCACTCATCAGCCTGTGAAATTACCCAGCCCAGAAAAACTAACCACACCATATTTCAGGGCTCTCTCATTTTATGAGATGGCTCACACTCTGTAGAGTGTGTTTCTTTCTAAATAAATCCACTTCTTACCTATCACTGTGTCTCTGAATTCTTCAGCAATGAAGTAAGAACTTTTTAAATTCACCGAAAATGCAGCCAGTTAGGAAATCTGCAGGCATGAGGCCAAACACCACAGAAACTGCCTTCACCCTGCACATGGATATACTTAGTCAGTGGTAAGAAGCCCACTATCAGGCATCGTGGTGAGGTTCAAACTGGCAAAAGGTTTGGCTTGGAAGAGTTAAAGGCAGATGGCACCCTAAGAAAATAGGGATAGACTATGGGTGTCTCTGACTCTCTGTGTCCAGCTCATGTGCAGTATCTGAAGAAAGTCTAGGCATGTCCATTTCCCCAGAAAGCCCTCTGCACTGGAAGGGAAACAGTTCCATAGAAGAACTCTTCGAGTTGGCTCCCAGCTGGCAAGACCAGTTATACCAAAATATACACAAGAAGGAAAAAACTTGTGTAATAAAAGAGGAAGGGAAAACATTAGAAATTTGCCAGTCTTCACATGGCCCATGTCAATGCTGGCTCATTAGCCAGTTGTCTGCCCAAAAAAGACCCAGGAAGCCACAGAAAAGGATGTGGAAGAGAAGTAGCAAAAATATATGGAGAAGTTTGAATAAAACACAGAGTGCAGTTTTCTAACATGTGTACAAAAACATGATGCTTGTGTCTCTATTATAACATTGAAGAAACTTGAGTCCTAGAGCAGAGGAAAATTATAGCACCATGATGCTAAAGACTGACAGCCGGGAGAGAGCAGGCAAATCTAGAATATTGGAGACTGGGGACTTCCCTGTGTGGTCCAGTGGTTAAGAATCCGCCTTGCAATGCAGGGGATGTGGGTTTGATCCTTGGTTGGGCAGCTAAGATCACACATGTGGTACAGAAACGAAGCCCCAAATCCCAGGAACCTGTGAGACACGACTAGAGAGTCTGAGCCACAGTGAAGGTCCTGCGTGCCACAGCTAAGACCTGAATAAATAAATAAGGAACGATATTCTTGAAAAAAATAAAGTAAAATATTGGAGACTAGAAAAAATGCAGGGAAGGAATACTAAGCCTACGGAGGTCTCAGACAATGTGAGAATAACAAAGGAAATGTAACAGAGGATTTGAGTGAAAAATTCAAGCATTGTCTTAGAGGCAACAAAACAGAGAAAGAACAAAACCGATCAGGTGTCTGCTGAAACTGCTGGGTAGAGTGACTGCCTGGACTCTAGGAGTCTGATTTCTTCCCTGTCTCACCTATACAACTTTGGGGTCACTTACCTCTTGGAGCCTGAGTTACCTACCCCTCAATGGTGGATGTGGACTGTTGGCCTGCTTCATTCTCATCAGTCCCCTTTTGGAAACTGGCTGTGAGCACTTCCAACCAGTATGGGCTTGCATGCCCCTGGGTGAGAGGAACCTTGCAGTGGGAGACCCTGAGTCAGGTGGAGATCTGAGTGCAGGCACAGAGGGCACACCTGGAGGAGTCCAGCCTCTGTGGGCCACAGGCAGACTCTGGTGAGACCTAACAAAGCTTCAGGGAGCCTAGCCCTTGGCTTCCCCTGCTATCCTACACCAGAGCCAAAGGGGTCTCCAGGCAGGCCCCGAGCCATCCTGGGAGCTTGGCCAACTGCCCATGGCAACAGACCTCTCCCCAGATCTGACCCCCAAGAACTGAACTCTTTCTGTCTAGACAAAAGTAATGCAACCACCAGAAGCTGTCACTCAGAAGCATACATCAGAGATCAAAGAGAAGACCTGAGGAGAAGCTCCAAGGGCTGTTAGACTCAGTATCCTGCCAAGACAGTGCTGCTGAGGGCAGGCGGGCTCTGAGGTGGTCTGAAGACTTCAGAAGCTGCCATCCTGTAGAGAGTGTGGGTCACAAGGCGTCTGTGTGTGGTTGCTATGTACTGTGATGCAGAGGTGGGGGCCTGAAGAGTTAAGGCAACAGAGCTAGGTCTTCTCTAAGCCAATGTGGTAGTTGCAAATGAAGAGCCATCCTGAAACAAAACAGCAGTGTGTGCAAACTTGTTTAGAATGCTAATCCCAGAGTTCCTCCAGAAGCTTCAATCTTGGTCTGGTCTCCTCAGTGGAAAAGAGGTCTGATGTAAGGCAGTCCTTCCCCAGCTCAGACCAGTACCTCCCTTCTCCTCCTGCTAGCTTTATGACCCAATTCTTGATCACATTCTCTCTTGTATTCCTTACACTTCTTTCTATGCTGGCAAAGTCTCACTTTCCCAGACAGACAATTTGTTCCCTTGAGGGTAGATTTCACAACTGGTACAAATGTAGTACTTGGCTGTACAGCCGTTCATGTGGTTTCAAAGCCATTTTCTACCCATTTAATTCACTCTTCATGAATTCAAGCACGGGCAGGGCAAGGATGACCACACCATGCAACAGATGTGGACACTGATGCAGGAGAAGGAGAGGGGCTTGCCTGGGCTCACCCTGCTCTTTGGAACCAGCCATGAGACCCCATATTACTGGCTGAACTTCTGCTACAAACCTCCTCCCACCAATTTTATATATATCTCCTAGCATTGCTCTCTATAAACAGGAAAGATTCAAGAAATGTTTGATGATTTAACTTTTTAAGTAGTTCTCTGTTTTAAATCTTCCAAACCCCGAAGTGGCCAATTAAAGAAGGCTACAAATTTTCTCCCATTAAGAGATGGAGCCTAATTTACTATTTCCTTGAATCCATGCTTCGGAGACCAATTCCAATATGTGGGGGGCGGGGGTATTCTCCAATACCAATGCCAAGCAATTCTCAAACACATTTCAGAGGTCAACTCGATTCAGACACCATCTACCCAGAGATTGCATCAGATTAAGGCAGGAGATAGATGAGACCCAGGCTGAAGAGCTAAGTTTCAACCCTGTAGACTGATACTCCAAGATGAAAACAGTAAGACAATTGAAAGAAGAGGATGGCTTCTTTACAATAAAAAAAAAAGAAAGAAAGAAGAGGATGGGCCCTGCCCAGATAAGAGAAAAAGACTATATATTCCTTATTCTCGAGATCAAGGGGAACTTCCAGAATATACATGTGCAGCAAGGCTCCTTGAAGGTCAGAAAGGAAGGGGGGGTGTCTGAACCCATAACGTTCAGTGTGTTCAGTCACTCCGTCATGTCCAACTCTTTGTGGCCCCGTGGACTGTAGCCTGCAAGGCTCCTCTGTTCATGGGATTCTCCAGGCAAGAATACTTGAGTGGGTTTCCATTTTCTCCTCCAGGGGATCATCCTGACCCAGGGATCAAACCCACATCTCTTGCATCTCCTGCATCTCCTGTATTGGTAGGCATACTCTTTATCCCTAGCCACTCCATTGTAGGTGATGTCAACCTACCCATAGGCCTCTTTGCTAGAATGCATCTATGCTAAGAAATGTGCCCACACACATGGGAGGACCCTGAGATAACCCAAATACAGACTCAGAAGCAGGCAAATTAAGATAACTGGTCAGAGAAAACCAGGAGAAATACCCCATAAACGTGATTCGAATCACCATGAGGGTGTGACTCTCTCTCTGAGTTCTCCTGTGTATCTATCCACACTCTTTTTCTTCCTAATGAACATATTATTTATTTCACTACTTCCTGTTTCTATGAGGAAATTCATTTCTATACTGCTGCCAGGCCAGGGCCTTGTCACTGGCCACTGATCCCTGGTGGTCTAGTGGTTAGGATTCAGAGCTCTCCCTGTCATGGCCTAACTTCAATCTCTGGCCAGGAATCAAAACCTTGCTTCAAGCCACTGCCGGCCAAGGTCATCCAAAATCAAGATTCTATAGGTTAAGGGTTCAGTCCTACAAGATTGCCGCCCCTCCACCCACCCCGCCACCAACACACTTCCCACCCTCCACTTCAGACACCAATTGAAAGTCCAGGTTGTCACCGTCCTTCTGGCTGATGGACTAAATCAGAGGCTCCCACTAACCCCCTTCTTGGGTTTAATGAACTTGCTGGAACTGCTCATAGAACTCAAAGAAACACTACTTACCATATCATCAGTTTATTATAACTCAGGCATGGCCAGATGGAAGAGATGCACAGGGCAAGGTATGGGGTATAGACCTTCATGCCCTCTCCGGGCTCTCCATTCTCTCCAGCCTCCACGTGTTCACCAGCCTGGATGCTCCCTAAACCTCATCCTTTTATTTATTTTATGGAGGCTTTATTATGCATTGTTGTTCTGTAGTCACTGAGTCATGTCTGACTCTTTTGCTACTCCACAGACTATAGCTCATCAGGCTTCTCTGTCCATGGGATTCTCCAGGCAAGAACACTGGAGTGGGTTGCCATTTCCTTCTCTAGGGATCTTCCTGATCCAGGACCTGAACCTGCATCTCCTGTATTACAGATGGATTCTTTTACTGCTGAGCCACCAAGGAAGTCATAGGCATGACCGATTAAATTGTTGACCATGGTGATTGGATTCCATCTGTAGCCCCTCTCTTCTCTCAGGAGGTGAGGTGGAGTTCGGGGAGGTGGGACTGAAAGTTCCAAACCTCTGATCACAATACTGGCTCCTCTAGCAACCAAGCCCCATCCTTTAGGTGCTTTCCAAGTCGTCTCATGCACATAACAAGAGACAACTTTACCACTCCCCACATTTAGGAAATTCCAAGATTTGGGGAAGCTGTGAGCCATGAACTGTGGAGAAGGACCATATATATATAAATATGAAATATATTTTGGTCATCTAAATAACCAAATTTTTTACACATCACAAATATCACAGGACTAGACTCCATGGTTTGCTGTAGGCAATAGAATATGGTAGATCTGATACTGCAAAGGTTATGCAGCTCCCAGTCTGCTTTCTAGGAGACTTGAGCCACCGTGTAAGAAGTCTGATTACTTCAAGGCTGCCATACAGGAGAGGCCAAGGCCTTCCACTCAGGAAGGCAGTCCTAGCTGAGTCCAGCCCCCGACCCCCCGCCCCTGCCTCCTTGTCAAAGTGCCACATGTGAAGAAAACCTTACTGAACTTTTCAGACCAGCCCATTCACCAATTGAATACCCATAAATTACCCATAAATGGATTTCATCTATGGAAAAGGGGACAGAAAAATTATCTAAATTAAGTTTATCTGAACTCCCAACTGCTAAGTTGGGAGTAGTTTGTTACACAGAAACAGATAATGGGAACACCTAGAAAATTTCTCAGTCTTCCCCTGAGTCCATGGAGAACACACATCAACACTTGAACAGCAACTAGTTTTATGAAGGTTCACACCCTGCATCATTCATGTTATAGGTCCTTTGGTACCATTTTAGCTTTTCTTGTTGCCTCTGGCTATGGGATGAAATGGGCTTCCCAGGTGGCACATAGTGGTAAAAAATCTGCCTGCCAGTATAGGAGATATAAGAGACATGGGATTGATCCCTGGGTCAGGAAGATCCCTGGAGAAGGAAATGGCAATCCTCTCCAGTGTTCTTGTCTGGAAAATTCCACAGACAGAGGAGCCTGATGGGCTATGGTTCATGGGGTTGCAGAGAGTCAGACATGGCTGAACGACTAAGCAGCAGTAGCAGTATGGGGTGAAATAGTGTGGGCATTCTGAGTTCTCTCAGAAAATTAGGTTCTATTTAGATATACACTAAAAAATTGTGAACTGCGGGAGTGTTCATAAAACACCTTACTTTTTTGAACATCTTCCTGTTGTTGACTGCGCTCATTTCTAAATATCATTCAAGATTCAACTTAGATGCTCTTTTTGCCATGAAATCCTTCTTTTGCTCCCACTCTGAAGACAGTTCTCTTCTCCATATTTTCAAAGCAATATATCTGCATTTTTATTTTTCTGGCTATACTCTGCCTTTCCTTGTTGTTGTTCAGTTACTCAGTGGTGTCCGTCTCTTTGTGACCCCATGGACTGCAGCGTGGGGTCCACTCTACTTCATTGTCTTGCAGAGTTTGCTCAGACTCACATCTATTGAGTTGATGATGTCATCCAATCATCTTGTCCTTTGCCACCCCCATCTCCTCCTGCACCCAATCTTTCCCAGCATCAGGGTCTTTTCCAGTGAGTTGGCTCTTCGTATCAGGTGGCCAAAGTATTGGAGCTTCAACTTCAGCATCAGCCCTTTCAATGAATACTCAGGGTTGATTTCCTTTAGGATGGACTGGTTTGACCTCCTTGCTGTCCAAAGCTCCTTTTAAACACAAGTCTCTCCTGTGCTACTCAAGATCTTTAACTCAGCCAACCTTTTCTTATTGATCTTATTTGCTTACAGACGCTCATTTATTACTTACTGTGGAAGAGATACTGCTATGTGTCCACTCATCTTTTACTTCCTAGCACTCAGGAAGACTCTACTCCATGCCTTTAGGTCGGGCCTGCAGGAGTGAGTTCTGGCCCATAGTCTGTGTGCACAGAAGTGATATATTTGACTCTCAGGTTAGTGCTTAGAACCTCCCCACTATCTCGGTCCCATGGCGACTTTGGAGGCTAAAGGAGCATAACTACAGATAGAGGAGGATTGCTTGAATCATATCACATTGGTTTGAGTGAAAAATAAGCCTCTATTATGTTAAGAGAGTTTGGGGCTTATTTGCTACCATAGTGTAGCCGATTCTTTCCTTATGGAATGATACAATAACAAATGTAACAATAGCTCCTATCTCTTGAAGTCTTTTATGAATCAGATGCTCTGTTAAGTATTTTTTATATTTAATATCTTAAAATATTTCTAACAACCCTGAACAGCAGGTAGTGTTAATGAAATTCCAGTTATAGAGTTGAAGCAATTTAAACTCAGAAAGATTAAAATAACTATGGAATAAAATTAGTAAGTGTCAGAGCTGGGCTTTGAACCTGTGTCTGACTCCACAGCAATTACCCAGGTCACAGCAGGGACTCTATTCTTACATTCCAGGGATGTTTGTTGCGGGGTATCATTCCAAGCAGGGGCTCTAGATGAGTGTTTCTGTTTTTTGTTTGATTCAAATTGTAGTAAATCATAAGAAGCATAAGTTTTGTGTTTAAGAAACTTAAAGTTGTTTCATTTAAAGGCTCTATTACTGTCATTTCTGAATTGTGAAATCATTCTCTTCAGATACTGAAATGAAGAGTTAAAAGTCACCCAATTGTGTTTTTCTGACTCTTTGTGACCTCATGGACTGCAGTCCACCAGGCTCAATCTGTCCATGGAATTTTCCAGGCAAGAATACTGGAGGGGGTAGCCATTCCCTTCTCCAGGGTATATTCCCAATCCAGGGCTTGAACCCAGGTCTCCTGCATTGGCAGGCATATTCTTCATGTTACGAAGTTTCAAAACCAAAATTTCACCTCTCCCCACTCTCAACTTTATTCAGATGCCACCCTAAGGTGGCAGAAGCAGGAGATGGCTTTCCTCCTGAATTCTGGACCTCAGAATAACTGATCAAATGCAACACATTTGGGGGACTATTGTGATGCTTGGAGATTTTTATCTGAATCTAAATCTAGTCTTTTCACTACTTGTGCCTTAGATTCCCTGGAAACCTCCCTCTTCATGAAGGTTTTGGGTTGAGGCAACAGCATGACAGTTGTTCTCAAGATGAAATAAAAAGTTGGATTCAAGTTTTAAAGAGGACCAAGGGTCACTCATTTGGGGGCTGCCCCATTGATGGGACCTCATGAGGATTTATGTAAGCTGTGCCGGTGGCCTGAGCCAAGTGTGTCTAGTGAGGACAACAGTGCATAGTTTATAGAAGCAATTACTGAGCCAAGTTCTTAAGTAGCCATGATGCCTTCAGTTATGGGCAAAATTGGGAGGGGTTTCAATAGAATGAGTGTTTGTGTTTTCAGGGCCCTGGGAATCCATAAAGATCACTGGAGTATATTATTTCACTCCTACTCTGCCTTCTTAGTCCTCTCATCTGATTTAAAACATTCTCAGCACCTAGTCCTCTCATCTGATTTAAAACATTCTCAGCACCAGGTATAAAATTAAACACTCATGACCAGGCTGGTACTAGCACACAGAATAAAAGGGGAAAAAGAAAACCTTTAAGATACAATGTAATTGTGGGAAGCACGGCACACCACTCTTTCCCATGGATAGAATTTACAATTCTAGCTGTAGGATTTTTTTTCAGTATATGATTTTTTTTTCAATGTTGAAATGATCTCATATGTATAGAAAATCTGCAAGTACAGTAAGTTCCCTATGTACAAACTTTTAAGTTTTGAACTTTCAGAGACACAAACATGCATTCCAGCCCCTGTATGCCAGGTGTTGACTATACTACTTTTCTGTACTACTGTACTGTAGTTTTCAAGGTACTGTACAGTGAGATTAAAAATGTTTCCTTTATTTGTGTGTTTAATTTTTATGTACCTATTATTTGTGTGAAAAGTATTATGAACCTATTACAATACCAGTACTATATAGCTGATTGTGTTAGTTGCAGATCTAGTTAGCTGTTGGACTTATGAACAAATTGGATTTACTGACATGCTCTCAGAAGGGAACTTGTTTGTAGGTAGGGAACTTACTGTACAATTAAATTAACTTGCTTTAGTTGAACCACTTAAGAGAGTCCTATCAGCCCTAAATTCAGTACTTTGGCCACTTGATGTGAAGAGATGACTCACTGGGAAAAACCCTGATGCTGGGAAAGTTTGAGGGCAAAAGGAGAAGGGGACAACAGAAGATAAGATGGTTGGATGGCCTCATCGACTCAATGTGCATGCGTTTGAGCAAACTCCAGGAGATAGTGAAAGAACAGGGAAGCCTAATGTGCTGCAGTCCATGGGGTCACAAAGAATCAGACATGACTTAGTGACTGAACAACACAACCTTAAGCAGACATGGACAGCCATGAAAATCAGGAAACTGACATTGGTTCATGAGGACAATTTCCCCAGACTTATTGAGATATAATTGACCTATAACATTGTGCAAGTACATTTGTGCTAAGTTGCTTCAGTCATGCTGACTCTTTATGACCCTATGGACTGTAGCCTGCCAGGCTCTTCTGTCCATAGGATTCTCCAGGCAAGAAAACTGGAGTGGGTTGCCATGCCCTCCTCCAGGGTATCTTCCTAACCCAGGGACTGACCCATAACTCATATCTCCTGCATGGGCAGGTGGGTTCTTTACTACTAGCGTCACCTGGGAAGCCCAAGTAAGTTTAAGATATACAATGTAATGATTTTATATATACATGTCTATCTATATATATATAATGAAATAATTACACAATGTTAGGTAACACCTCTGTCACTTCATATAATTAGTTTTTTTCTGTGTGCAGTGAGAACATTTAAGATCTACTCTCTTTGCAACTTTCAAACATACAATGCAGTATTGTTAACTGCAGTTACCACGCTGTGTATTAGATCCTTGAAACTCATTTATCTTAATAACATGATTATCATTTAGTCCTCAGACCCCATTCAAGTTTCTGAGCTCTCCCATTATGTCCTTCCTGGGAGGAAGATCCAGTCCAGAATCCTTTCTCACCTCTATGTCCTTGGGCTCTATTACCCACACACTGGGTTACCTTATGTGTGGACGTTCTCCTCCATTGCTGGGGCTCAGAAACCCCACACTGGGCAGCCTTCACCTCTTAGCTTGGTTCTGCTCTAGGACTGCTGTGATCGAGAAGAAATGTAACTGGACCCAGGTGCTAAGTTTACTAAATTCCTGCACTTCTGGAGCTCTCCCTTTCTCGAGGTGATAAGGAAGTAGAGACACTGCAACGCTCACAATAGGGACGCTCTGGATCTCAAGGGCGGACAGAGTGAGGAAGCCCCCTCTGTGTGGCCAGCCCCTTTCTGTCTTTTGGTCCTCTCCACGAGGTCCCTCTCCATTAGAAGGGAGAGGACCCGAGTGACATTGATGAATGGCCACTATGTAGCACCTGTTGTTTGAATTGCTCTTAACCACAGCCCCTGAGTAGGTGTTCTTTTTAAAACTTCTCAGGTAAGGAAAATGTGGCTTAGAAAATTTGCCAGGTATATTCAGGCCCACCAGGGGAGCAGAGCCAGGACTTGGACTCAGGTCAGAGTGCCTCCTTGTCTCTTGTGATGGACTGTGATATGTATCAAGGGATCAGCCAGTCAGAACACGCTTAAGAACATCTGTTAAAGGAATGCCCAAGCAGTGTGAAGGTCTGCGTGAAGACAAACTTGAAGTCTGAAGTTGGGGGGAGCTTTTATGAGTTGAGGAGACTTTAGACTCATGCCCTCTCTGGGAATTTTCTCTACTTATCTTCCTGAGGTAAGAAGGAGAAGACTTATTTTAGGAGAAGAAGCTATTAGTGTTGCAAAACTGACAAGTATTTTCTTGGACACCTTCATGAGATTAGCATTTTATTAAGAATAAGGAAGTCATATTTATTAGGCTTTTGCCTAATAATATATATTTGCTATATATCTGATCCCATTCCAGTGCTTCCCACCTATTATTTTATTCAAAGGTCACTGTGAGGTGGGAGCTATTGTTCTTCTCTGTTTGTAAGTAAAATCCCAAGGCACAGAGCGTTAAAAGAAACAGGACTAGTGTCTGAATCCAGGTTTATTGGCTCCTGGACCTAGTCCTTGTCCATAGGTTCCACTTACAGACCTTTACAGCAGCATCATTTAGCTGAATGTATTTTTCATAAAGCTGTTATGACAACTCAATGGACATGAAACACTTTGCAAAATGCAAAAGTCATACAAATCTATGTTTATATTATTACTTACTGAGTTTGTATTAAATCAAATGTTTTTGCCTCTTCAGCTAATTTTGAGAAAGATATTACAAAAATCGTAAGTCAGAGGCAAGTGGATCTAGGTATTCATTGAATGCTATGTACCAGGTACAATAATTTAAAAAATGTCTTTAAAAAGATAACAATTCATGATAAGATGGACAGGCAATTTAGCCATTACAGCACCCTGTAATAATTACTGTGATGGATGTAAGGAGAGGATGCTACAGAAGAAAAAAGGAAGGGTACATAAAATAAGGAAAAATAAGGTCAGGGTCCTGGTAGGATATCAGCTTCACTCTATATAGTTCAACAGAGTGAACTTTCTGAAATGGACTTTTTTGAGAGGCATGGGCAGGAGGCCAAAAAGAGGTGTTGAGGTACCTGGAGTCCAGCAACCATGGGAAGCTGCTAACACTCTAGGCTGAAAGATCAAAGAAAGAACCATTTACCAAAGCCCATGAGAGCTAGAACTATGGGAGAAGAGCCGCTACCTAGTGATGTAGCCTCAGAGGATGTAGTTATTGAGAGATATCAGGCACTAAAACAGGAGGCTTCCCTGGTGGCTCAGATGGTAAAGAATCTGCCTGCAATGCAGGAGACCCAGGTTCAATCCCTGGGTCAGGAATGTCCCATGAAGAAGGGAATGGCGACTCACTCCAGTATTCTTGCCTGGAGATTTCCATGGAGAGAAGAAACTGGAGGTGAGCTACAGTCCATAGGGTCACAAAGAGTTGGATACAACTCAGCGACTAACACATACACACATACACACACAAAACAGGAGTTGGCGAGCAGAGAAAAATGCTCCAACCTCTTCCTCCTTCCACCTTGCAATTTCCTGCTAGAATCTCTCATCAGCAAAACCCAGATAAAAGTCAACTGTCAAAGGAGCCTACATAAGGCACTCTCTAGGGGTCTGCCACCTGGGCAGAATGGGCACAGAGGAGCACAGGTCAGAAAATGGATCTGGAGTGAAGATAAGTGGAAAATAATCTGGGAGGCTTCCTAGAAGTGGTGATTCCTTACTCACACTTGATGTATAAGGAAGTGTTTCCTAGGTGAAAATGGAGGGGGAAGGAAGGGAAGCTATACCAGGCAGAGTTTCTCCTGTTTAAAAGCATATCTTCACTATAAATACAATGGGAGGGAGGTGTAAGAAAGACGGAGTGCTAGATACCACTGGAGAATTCTTACATGAGCCCCATCTATAGCTTTGCCTCCAATCATACCTTCTCCTCACCACTCTTCTTTCTCTGTTTTGAAACCATGTAAAAGGATATTTGTTAAAGAAAATAAAATCATCTTACTCCTTGAAGGGATCTCAAAAATATCATCTCCTGGATCAGGCTGGCAAGTTTCCTAAGCCAGCCAGAACAGGCATCTAGAATTAAACAACTCAGTCAATTTTCTCCTTTACTCCAAAATTTATAATCCCCTTCAATAGCCCATCATCTCCTACCCAGGCTCTTAACTTTACAATTGCTTTAATTCAGTATTGTGGAAAGCTGAGTTTCCCTAAGAGAAAGGTCAGATGAAACCAGGTCTAAGGGAGACTTTAAGCTTAATGAATCTATAGATTTGGCACGAACTCTTCCCTAATGCATTATAATTTCTTTCTTTGCAAGTATCAAACCAAGCCCTACCATCCTACTTCTATGGAAAGGTTTATCTGGGCCATTAACTAGTGCAATCTACTCATGGCCTGGACCAGTATAACCTCCTGGTTATTCTCTTTTTCTGCTCTACCTACTCTCCATCCATTCTAAACCCAGAACACTGATTTTCATCCCCAAGTGTTTTCTTTCCACCAGTTGCCTTCTTAGAATCCTTAGTGACTCTCAATTACCTCTAACAGTTCCAAGTACATTGACTATATGAATCATTTAATCACCACAATAATACTTTCAGGACCCCCCCCCCCAGTGGTCCAGTAGTTAAGAATCTGCTTTCAATGCAGGGGACATGCGGTCAATCCCTGGTCCAGGAATGGTCCACATGCAAAGGGGTAACTAAGCCTGTGTGCCACAGCTACTGAAGCAAATGCTCTAGAGCCTGTGCTCTGCAGCCAGAGAAGCCACTGCAGTGAGAAGCCTGTGTACCCCAGCTAGAGAGTAGCCCCTACTCTCTGCAACAAGAGAAACTCGTGAGCAGCAACAAAGACCCAGTGCAGCCAAAATAAATTAAAAAAATTTAAAAGGATATTTTCATTACCCCTATTGCATAGATAAGGAAATCAAGGCATAGACTCTTTAAGAAAATTGTTATTGTTTTTTATTGCTTTACAATGTTGTGTTAGTTTCCACTGTACAACAAAGTGAATCAGCTATGTGTATACATATATACCCTCCCTCCTGAGCCTCCCTCCCACTCTCCCCTTTCGCCCCTCTAGGGCATTATAGAGCACTGAGTTGAGTTCCCCACACTACATAACAGCTTCTCACTAGCTATCTATTTTACAAATGGTTTGTCAGTGCTCCTCTCCCAGTTCATCCCACCCTCCCTCCCCCACTATGTCTACATGTCCATTCTCTACCTCTGTGTCTCTGTTCTTTCCCTGCAAATAAGTTCATATCTACCAATTTTCTAGATTCAATATATATGGATTATTATACGATATGTTTCTCTTTCTGACTTCATTCTGTATGACAGACTCTAATTCCATCTGCATCAGTACAAATGACTCAATTTCAATCCTTTTTATGACTGAATAATATTCCATCATACCGCATCTTCTTTATCCATTCATTTGTCAATGGGCATTCAGGCTGTTTCCATGTCCTGGTTGTTGTAAATAGTGCAACAATGAATGTTCGGGGACATGTGTTTTTTTGAGTGATAGTTTTCTCAGGATACAAGGACATAGACTATATTACACACATAGAAAGTGTAGTGGTAGGGTCCAATGTCAGGCTGTCTGGACTGCATGCCCTTCACTTTTAACAGCTATGCAGTACTTCCTCTCCACTTGGAGGCCTTTCACAAGCTAATCTGCTTTTCTGACTTCCTGCATTCCTCCCCCTCCATCCCCCTACATGTAGGACAGTACTTTTGCTTTAGCATTCTTCCTGAATCATTAAGAACTCCTTGTTTGAGATGCCTTACTTTTTTCCCTTTAGTATTACATCTTGTTGTCTATACTTCCTTAAGCTCAGATTAAGCCCTAAATCTCCCCTTACTGCTTCCAACTCTGACTCCATTATAAATCTCGTATCTCTAATTCTTAACCATTAGTGCATAATTTTCTTAGTGGTTTGCTGTGTGCCTTCATTTGAAACAGTTGTTTAGAGCTCTCAAGTCAGAAGTTCTATTTCTAATTTAAGGAGATGCGACACCAGAGACAAGGTGGTCTGGGACTCTGGTACCAAGTCCAGGTCACCATCCTCCTTCCACACTTTCTACTTGAACTGACTGTGTGACCCAGTGAATTAATTAGCCAACATCTGGGTTTGCCTGGAATAATTTTGGTTTATCTTAAGATTCCACTATAATAATGAGAGGTATCTTTGTTTTTTCTCAAAAGTGTCCTAGTTTAGAGGATAAATTATATGGTGTTGGGGATGGGGAGATTTCCCCCTCTACCCATCTTGAGTTCTTTTTTTTTTTCCATTTTGAGTCCTTGTCACTGGACTAATAATGAAATTGACAGAAGACAGATTAATAGGGGAAAAGGAAATAAATTTTAATTCATGCATATCCAAAACAGGCAGTTTTTTAGACAAAGAAACACTGCATTTATAAGGAAGTAACAGGATAAAGAAACTAGGTTTAGGGTGCCCAATTATTGAAGAATGACATAGAGTTTGGGTTTTAGGTAGTAAAGAAGTAACAAGGTTTGTTTATATAGGCTTGTAGGTTGGTTCTGAATTCTCTATCTCTGCCGTACGGTATCTTTCTACCTCTAGGTTCAGGGAATGCACCTCTCACTTGAGGTATTTTTTCCTACTTTCTAGGAAATAAGAGAGTAAGCCTCTTAAGTTGGATGTTTCTTCAAATACCTTTTATTCAAAGTAACCTATACATCACTGAGGCTCATTTGGAAGTGGCCTATCCTGGGCCCCAACAGCTGTCATTCTACCTAATGATTCCTCTGTGATGGACATGGGACAGTCTGAGGTCTTTGACAGTGGACTCACAGATGGAATGTCAGGCAATATATATGGACAACAACTTCTTGGCTGTTGGTAAAACACAGACTAGAGATTTCATCTCTATACTTCTCTTTTTAAAACCAGATCTAGGCAATATGGCTAACAACTCAGCCAATAATGACATAACATGGAATCTAGTTGTGCATAGATCTATTTGAGCTTTCCTGGTGGCTCAGCAGTAAAGAATCCATCTGCCAGTGCAGGAGACATAGGTTTGATCCCTGGTTTGGGAAGATCCCCTGGAGAAGGGAATGCCAACCTACTCTGGTATTTTTGCCTGGGAAATCCCATGGATAGAGGAGCCTGACAGGCTACAGTGTATGGGGTTGCAAAGAGTTGGACATGACTGAGCAACTTAACGACAATATCAGTGATCTATTTAAAGTAGTAGATTAACTGGATTCACCTGGTGATGAAAAAACATTGCCTTTGCCACCGATCAGAGGTTGAATAATGGACACAGCTGTGGAATCTGTGCAGTCACTGACCCTTTTTGCTCTCTACATGGGGAAGACCAGTGCAAAGCTTACCTGCAGCATCCCCAGAATAGCTGTATTGGGCCTGGACAATGAACAGCTCCAGGAAGCTGCTCAGAAGAAACTCTGACATTATTTCACCAGAGCCATTCACATGTGCCATTTTGCCTGACTGCTGCTGGTTGATTCCTCAGCTCTTCTTTTCCACATAGGGGCTCATGTTTTGGCTTGCCCATTGGTCTGAGACAAAGCCCTTGGGAGCAGGGCCAGAAAACAGAACCAGGGGTCTTTCTGGGTGAAATGCATTTCAGAGAGCAGCTCTTCCAGGTCCTTTTTCTTTTTTTGACCTTTCCTCCAATGGCTACTATAAAATTAATTCTTGAGATTGAATTGACTGAAAGGACAGTGAATAAAAACTGGTAGCTGTACATCACTAAGTCCCTGGGAAGAAAATAAAAATAGAGACTCTGTCTCAAAAGTGATATTAAAGGTCAGATAGACTGAACATGTTGACCTTGTCCCTGATGAAGAGAATTACAACAATTTTTTCTAAGGGACAATATTTTTTTTTTCCTAAGTGGCAAAAACAATAAGCCAAACCCTCTCCTCCTTTTTGAAAAGACAAAAGGAATGTTGTCCAAGGGCTAGAGAGGAGATGAAGGACTGGGAGGGAAAAAAATGAGAAAGTTGATATGAAGTCACCTGAAGGAAAGAGAACTAAACACAGATCATTTGGACAAGCAGGCATGCAGGCAGAAAAGGTGGAGAAAGATGAGTGAACATGGGCTGAGCCTGTTTCTGGAGGCAGAGTCCAGAAGAATTTGCTTGGGGGCTGGTGCAGTGGCTGGCCAAGGTGGGATGCAAGGGGCTGCTAGTGACCCATGTCATTGCCTGTAAATCCCTAGCCTGGCCAGTGTCCCCGGATTGCTTGATCACTGCGACTGTGGTATCAGAGTCTGTTGAAATTCCATAGACGTCTGTGGAGAATATAATATGAAGTAATGGGTCAAATGGGTTTAGCCCCTTTTTTTCTGGAGCCTGAGGAACATTTTAGAAAGGGGAGGGCAGGGTATCAAAGAGATGCAGGGATGGGACATTATCCAAGTGGTTGGAAAACCTCAAATCTGGAGTAGAAGGGGGCCTTGGACCTTTAGGGACAAAAATTCTGAGAACAAATTTTACCTACTCCATTGTCTTATCTAGAGTAGGGATTGAAATAGGCTTCCATTCATTCATATACTTCATTTATCATTATGTGCCCAGCTGGAACTGTATGGCAGGCTTACATGTGCTTTGGTGGTTGAGACAGTGTATGATTCCAGCAATGGGCTACAGAGAAAGGTCAGAAACACTTCTGAGCAAGGCAGAGAATAAACTAGAGCCAAGTGCATTTGTTCCTTGTTTGTTGGTGAGTCAAGGAAAGTTAGCAGTGTCCTGGATCTATGGGGAAAGGTCTGTTGGTACAGTCAGCAATGACCAGAAGCAGTGGGGCTAAAGGAGGTTTAAGTCAAGATGGGATGTAGTGGGTTGAACAGTGTCCCCATTTCCTTCCCAAACTCATGTCCACCTGGAGCCACATAATGCAACCTTATTTGGAAAGGGGGTCTTTTCAGATGCCATTAGTTAAAATGAGATTATACTAAATTAGAGAGTATGTGTGTGCACAATCGTGTCTGACTCTGCAGCCCCATAGACTGTAGCCTGCCAGGCTCCTCTGTCCCTGGAGTTTTCTAGGCAAGGAATACTGGAGTGGGCTGCCATTCCCTGTACCAGGGGACCTTCCCAACCCAGGGATTGAGCCTCTTCTCTTGAGTCTTCTGCATCGAGAGGCTGATTCTTTGCCACTAGCACTACCTGTTGTTGTCCAGTCACTAAGTCATGCCCAGCTCTGCCATCCCATGGACTGCAGCATGCCAGGCTCCCCTGTCCTTCACTATCTCATGAGTTTGCTCAAACTCACGTCCATTGAGTCAGTGATGCTGTCCAACCATCTCATGCTCTGCCACCCTCTTCTCCTCCTGCCCTCAATCTTTCCTAGCATCAGGGTCTTTCCCAATGAGTTGGCTCTTCACATCAGGTGGCCAAACTATTGGAGTTTCAGCATCAGTGCTTCCAATGAACATTCAGGGTTGGTTTCCTTTAGGATTAACTGATTTGATATCTTTGTTGTCAAAAGGACTCTGAAGAGTCTTTTCCAATACCACAACTTGAAAGCATCACTTCTTTTGTGTTCAGCCTTCTTTATGGTTCAACTCTTACATCTCACATGACTACTGGAAAAACCATAGTTTTGACTATACCTTTGTCAGCAAAGTGATGTTTCTGCTTTTTAATATGCTGTCTAGGTTTGTTATAGCTTTCTTTCCAAGGAGCAACTGCCACCTGGGTGAGTTATAAATCCAATGACTGGTATCTTTATGAGAAAGAGGAGAGAAAGATTCAGTCACAGGGATGCAGAGAAGATAGGGAATAAAGCTACATGACAACAGAGGCAGAGATTGGAGCGATGCATCTCAAAACCAAGGAATGTGAAGAGCTGTTGGCAGCCACCAGAAGCTGGGAGACAGGACAGTTTCTCCCTCAAAGCCTCCAGAAAGAGCCAACCCTGCTGACACCTTGATCTTGGACTTCCAGCCTACAGAACTCTGAGAGAATAAATGTCTGTTTTTCTTTCTTTCTTTTTTTAATATTTGTATTTATTTTTGGCTGTTCTGAGTCTTCATTGCTGTGGGAGTTTTTATCTAGTTGCAGTGAGTAGGGGTATTCTTCATTGCAGTGCAAGGGCATTTCATTTTGGTGGCTTCTCTTGCTGTGGAGCATGGGCTCTAGAGCCCGAGAGTTTCAGTAGTTGCAGCATGTGGGTTCAGTAGTTGTGGCTCCTGGGCTCTAGGGCACAGGCTCAGTATTTGTGGTGCATGTGTTTAATTGGTCCAACACATATAGGATCTTCCTGGCCCAGGGATCGAACTTGTGTCTCATGCATTGGCAGGCAGATTCTTATCACTGAGCCACCAGGGAAGCCCCTGTCTGTTGTTTTAAGCCACCCATTTTTGTGATACTTTGTTGCAGCAGCCCCAGGAAAGTAATGTATCAGGTTCTAGGGATACTCTTTCCTCCCCATGATTGACTCGGGAAGAGCAAGGAAACAGACAGCACAGGACTGAACATATGCTTAAGACCAACAGAACATCTGAGATGAGGGAGGGCCTGCAGTAAGTGTGGGTGGGATAGATGCACTGATTCACACAGCATTATTCAGCAATGGAGCAGTTGCCTATGAAGGTGCTGTCTGTCTGTGGGTGCTTCAGCCAGTTTTAAAGGCTCCCGGCTCTTGGACCAGTTGTACACATGATTCAACTGATTTTTGCTATCCTCCTTCTTTAAAGAGTCTCTCTCCTCTTGAAAAGAAATCTCTCTTTCCAGCAACCTCTGCTGTCAGATACCTTCAGGTGCTTTTTCCTTGGTGAGAAACATGGCAATAAGCTTGCTAATGGCTCAGAACTTGACCCAGCACGGGGTCATATTCAGTGGGGTCTGCCCTCCCAGGAAGGCAGATTTGGGAGAGCTACCAGTTGGGTTTCACTTCTTTGGACGCAAAGGGAAATCATGAGAATATACAGCTACTGTTTGCCTAAGGTGAAGTAAGCTATCGAATAAATCCCTCCTATTCTTAGAAACCCCTCAGGAGTTCTAGGGCTTAGGATGGTCTAGAGGTAGAGATGGCTATCAAGGGAAAAGTCTGGTCACCAGGGTGATGATGGGTGGTTTAAAGCCCCATGGAGACTGCTGTAGACTTTTTTGAGAAGATTCTCTCTAAGGAGAACATGAGCCTCTTTGCATTTGAGTCTAAGCCAACCTATACTAGAGCAGCGAGTGCTTATAAAGGCACAACATAGCAGGTACGAGACACTTAAGTAATCAAACGGCACTGGAAAAGCCTATTCAAACTTAAGTGACTTTGAATGCAGTACCCTGATTATCTACTACAGGGAATTATACAAAGTAAATGGTGAGGCATAAAGGGGAGTTTGGATTGGGGAATTGTCAGAAAGTCCCATTAAGCCTGAGAGGGCTTATTAGAAATGTTACTCAATGCGTGGAGTCAAAGATATGTTTAGCGAGGCTTCTTTGACTGTCTTTATGAGTCTTTACTTGAGCCCTGGAGGTGGGGAGGATTTCCTAGCAGGATAGAGTTGTATTTGCTAATTCTTGAGGATTAGTAGACAGAGTATTAATGAGATATCAATCAGGGCCTGTTGTGGTTATGGGGACCCAATTTGGGTTTGATTACCTTTTACAATATTTCTTAAGGCTCAAGATTCTATCCAATTTGAAAAAAACTATATATATTCAGTGTCTACTCTAGGGCCAGCTGTAGGCTGAAGTTTGGC
This sequence comes from Antilocapra americana, assembly GCA_007570785.1. Lineage (NCBI taxonomy): Eukaryota > Metazoa > Chordata > Mammalia > Artiodactyla > Antilocapridae > Antilocapra > Antilocapra americana. The sequence goes on along the minus strand of ML661897.1, from coordinate 31,394,228 downwards.
CTCCCCAAAACTTAAGACACAGTTTTGGGGAGGCCAAAGTTAAATGCACAAAGTGTTGCTGAAACAGCACCACCCTCAGACCTGGGTAAATGGGGGCTGTTGCCTGAAACCTGTACCTCAGGGGACCCCATGCTTTGGAGTGTTTGGGAGAAGACAGATCTGGCAGTGGGCAGAGCAGTTAAGCAGAGAACCCAGAGTCCAGACAGGGCCCCACATGACCCTGGTGCCCATTTACATCCTTTGTAGCACCCTTTGGTCCTCTTCATCCCTCCTTCAAAATGAATGCATGTAGGTACACACACACACACACACACGCACACACACCACACACTCACACACACACATACAGGCTCCACTGACCCAGGCTGAAGGCAGCGCCATTTGAACAGGGATTTTTGCACTTACATTTTACCTCTCCAAACTGTGTCCTAAATGTATGCATGTATGCACACACATACACAGATAGACGCAGACACACACATACGCGTATATTCAATCTATGTTTTCGAGTTGATCAGGTGTGCCAAGGAGCTTCTGTCATTGTTCCAGAGCTCTGTGTCTGGCTCCAAGTTTCAGGCAAGAAGTCCAAAGTCTAGATTGGTCCTGCTGGCTGGCGGAGTCTTTCGTACACAGAATCCAAAAAGATTGGGCTGCCAGAACAGTGTTGATTTGGGGTGACCTTCATTCATGTCAGACACAGGATAAGTTCATTGCTCTGCCAACAGTCCACAACCACGGATTATGAGCCATGTGTGTGGGTCTGTGAGTCATATATGTGGGTCTGTGTCTTGACCATCACTCATTTACGTTCTGTTCTTAGTGACACCTCCAGTCTACAGGACCTGAGGGCAGTGGGATATGATGGCAGTGGAGAGTGCCTACAATTTCCCTTCAGTCTGAGTTAGAAGACAAAACTAGAGACATTCTTCTTAAATTTTCTTATCCTAACAGAATGTGTCCAGACGTAGAGGTAAGTGAGAAAATGGGAGCTTGACTGTAGCCACAAGCAGAGATGATTCCTGTAGGGGATGTTTGTTCTGGCAGATGATGTATAGAAGAGGAAGTTATAAGATACAGCTTTGAACGAGTCAGCAAGTTAGCTTTTGAGACCCTAGAGCACAAGGACTAGGGCCACCAGATACAGTACTAAGTTCTAAGGGAGAAAGTGTGGTCTTTGGGAAATTAGGGGAAAGCAAAGTAGTGCCCTTAACTTGGGGGAATGTGAGTTTTTTGTAGGGCATCACAAGCAGAAATTTTAAGACATGTACTAAAAGTAGGGGAAAGAAAAATTAGAATGGGGGTGCCTAGTCCTAATGCATTTCTTGAATTAATCTCTTTGCATTTTCTTGAATTCATCTCATTGACAAAGCCATGGCCAAATTAGACATGAAGATGTCTTTGGCTTGCTGAACTTCAATCCTGGGACTCTCCAGGAATGGAACTTTGAAAGTATTTGGAGGCTATTCCAGTTACTGGAATAGAGAATGGTGGTTGGGAAGAGCAATGTCTGTGGTTCTCTCTCAGTACGAGTTGTGTCCAAAAGGGGTAGGCTTTAGGCATATAGATGTTCCTGCCACTAGTGAAACAACCTTCAGGTAAGTCCGTTTCATCATGACTTGCACCATGCTCCAGTATATCCAGGGAAAGAGCATGAGCTTTGGAACCAGTCAGATCTGGGAGCATCCAAGTCCTTAAACAATCTCTCTGAACCTTAGTTTACTCATCTAGCAAAATGAGGAGAATGCATGGTTGTGATTCTAGAAGGAACTGATGTATAAAGAAGTGCTTCATGATCTGTACATGTTCCTTCCACATGCAAGTCCTTGTGGGCGTGTTTCAGTGGAGGGACCAACGGAGCCCTTCTGCAGAGCCTTCTCCCTGCAGCACGGGCATGTTCCTTCCTCTCTTCAGTTGGAACAGTGGAGTACTTGGCCCTGAGTCCTAACTCAGATATGAGCTCTTTGATTTTCTCTTTCCTTTAATGCTTTTGAAGGGCAGGAAAATTTCCTCCTCCTTGTGAATGAAGCTCAGCTGCTAACAGAGAACACAGGAGCAAGTAGAAACCAGGGCCAGTTAGAGCTCAGGCTGACCTAAAGACCAGATTCCATATGGCAATTCCTGAGGAATCTCCTAGAAGTTAGAGATCTAGGACTGCTGATGGGATGTGCAGGAAATTCCTTGGAATGTAGGTGGAAGTGAAAGGCTTCTTGGAAGTAGTCACAAGCTGGCCATCAGCATCTGATGCCCCCAGATAACCATTCCCATGTCCTCCTGTTCTTGTGTCAGACTCTGGACACTATTTATCCCCAACCCCACTGCCTCCTCTGAGTGACCAGCAGGGAAGAGAGCTTGCAGAGCACTTTGAGCTGGGTGAAAGGTCAGCCTTATCACCCTGGAGTGAGAAAGATACTGGCTGGTAGCTTGGGAGAGAGGTCTTTTGCTCCTTTGGGATCTTGTACATTATGCCTTCCCATATATGAGAGATTTGTGATTCTATGTGACCAAAGGATCGCTATTGAGGTTAGATTTTGCACTCCTTGCAGTGCACACTTTCTAAAGAGCTTGATCTCTGAGGGCTTCCCTTAGCTTCTGGCATCTAGAAAAACTCATCTGTGTTGAACCTGAACTTGGACTTGTGAAGAGAGTTCTTTTGATTTATGCATTCACAGATAAAATATATTATCACTCTGTGAAATAATCATAAACTGTTAGAATTATATAATATAATAAAAAACATACGTTTTCTGCAATTTCTACATTTTTTAATCCTTTGAAAGTACCAGCATCTTCTAACTCTGAATTGGAAATGTCATATAATAAAGAAATAAATGCACATGCTATGCGTAAGCCACCTCAGTGTATTAGCTGTACACTAAATACATAGAGGGCTTCCCAGGTGGCATTAGTGGTAAAGAACTTGGATGCCAAGGCTGGAGATGTAAGAGACTGAGTTTCATTCTTTGAGTCTGGAAGACCCCCTGGAGGAGGGTACAACAACCGACTCCAGTATTTTTGCATGGAGAATGCCATGGACAGAGGAGCCTGGTGGTCTACAGTCCATGGGGTCACAGAGTGAGACATGACTGAAGCAACTGAGCACAGCACAGCACAAATACATGGTAGAGACAGGGATCAAATTAGAAATACATAGATCTATGATTTAGGTACATATCTATATAACTCTATTTTCAAGCTGTGTGCAAAGTAGAAGCACTCTGTTCTCTTCCTTCTTCCTAGCCAGTACATAAAATTAAGCAGAGCCTCAACTAGAAGACCTAGTGTAGATTCTGACATTGTGATGCTTTTTGCTGTAGGTTCATGGGGCAGTTCATGCCGCATGTGTGGGTGGATTGAGTTAGTTCCCTGGAGTCTCATTTCCCAGTGCCCAGTGCTGCTAATCAGCCTGCAGAGCTATGGAGGTCAAGGAGAGGGCAGCACTCTGGGGAAGGTGAATGAGAAGCACGAATGTTGGTGGAGAGGGGAGCCTATGTCAGGCTTACTGCTGTTTCCAACTATTTCCTACAGAGCTTTCCTAAAACCAAGTGGCACAGGGGAAGAGGAGCAGGGCTCATAGAAGTTGCCTCTTATTGGTCAATTCATATGATTGGAAATACAGGGTGTCCCCATCCCCTCAAATTATACTCATTCTTCCTGACAAATTACTACTGTCTTTTCCACTGATAGTTTATCTAAGTGCTTCTTCATTTGAGACTGGAAAGGAAAAAAACGTCTTTAGAAAAGTTCAATAACTTCATAGATTTCTATCTATAGAGAAAGCAATATATGAAAAGACTTTCAAATTGTGACTGTAAAATATTTTTTTGATTTGTTACTTATCCTTTTCACTTTGTGATCCCCAAAAAGTGTCATTAGCAATCGTTTCCTGGGTTTGGACATTTTCTACTCTCTACTAGGGAAGATTCTGTATATGTTTTCATTATATATGTAAGGTTGTTTGTTCCTTATTGGATATATGTACTTTTTTGAAAATAGAATCACTCTAATGCACTGTATGTGGCAGTGGAAATTGGCACAAACCATCTTATAAAGCAGTTTAACTGAGTGTATCAAGAGCCTTAAAATGTTGATCAGTACCTTTTAAACTAACAATCTCACTTCCTAGTATTTACAGTAAAGAAATACTCTAAAACAGCAGTTCCCAACAATTTTGGTACCAGGAACCAGATTCAAGGAAAATGATTTTTCCACAGACTTGGGGTCAGGGATGGTTTTGGGATGATTCAAACACATTATATTTATTGTGCACTTTATTTCAAATCTAATGCTGTAACTGGGACACGGCCTGGCTGTTGGGAACCCCTGATGTAAAGCAACAGTGTTTCATATATATTTTAAAACTGTAAACAACCTAAATGCTAATCCATTGAACAGAATGTTATGTGGCCATTTAAACGATATTTATGAAGAGTAGAACAGAAAAACATGAAAAACATGTGGCATAATTTAAATGACAAGAAAAAGATGTACAGTTACATGTCTTGTGTACAAATATACAGATTAAAGAAATGGGAAGGGACCATATGAATTGGTACTTAGGTTTAGATGTTGTTGTAATAGATAGTTTCTATATTGTTTATACTTTCTAATTTTGTATTTTCTTTCCCCTAAAGCTTTTAAAAGAGCATGGCTATTTTCAATTGAAAACAAACAGATGCACATAGTATTCATACGTTTCTTAGTTTGGGGCTACATCTTCATAGGCTCATAACAAGCACAGACTTTGGAGTGTAGGTATGCCTGTGCTTATATGAGAGGATGGTATGGCATGCCGGAAAGAGCACTGGTTTGAAATTAAAGAGATGACCCAAGTCCTGGCTTTATAACTGGTGTTGTGATGTTAGACAAGTCATTTGTTACCTCTGACCTGCCATATACTATTTATAAAATAAACATATTGCTCTAGAAGTCTCTAGGCTTCTAGGAGCACTCTTTTGTGATGTGAAAACTAAATGTATAGAGATTTGAGATAAAAACTACAGCAGAGCATAAGTGAGCAATGAATCTTTTTCAAATCCAGTGATTTGGGTACTACTTGATATAAAGAATGCGTTGTTTTTCCTTCTGAGCTTACCTTGTCATCCGATAACATATTTTCCATGGCAATTAAAAACATCACTCTTGTATACAAACTTAAAAAAAAAAAAAAAGAACCCTGGAAAGTTGCAAAAATTTCAGTCTTAGCTATGGTGACAAGTTGACTTTAGCTCCCAGAGTGGATATTAGATACCAAGTGGACATTGGATAACAGTATTTTACAGATTAGGAAATAGCTTCAGAAAAAGGAAGTGATTTAATTCAGCCACATGAGTAGGGAGGAAACAGGATGGGTTTCAAACTCGGTCTTCTGTCTCTCAGGTCAGTATGTTCTCTGCTGTGGTTATGGTTGTTTACAATAAAATCAGATTAAATTCAGTGCATGACTGTTAAAAATACCACTAATTAGAATAACCATGATGCTGGGAAAGATTTGAAGGCAAAAGAAAAAGGGGGTGGCAGAGGATGAGATGGTTAGATAGCATCACCAACTCAGTGGACAAGAGTTTGAGCAAACTCCACGCGGAAGTGAAGGACAGAGGAGCCTGGCCTGCTGCAGTCCATGGGGTCACAGAGAGTGGAACATGACTGAGCCACTAACACACACACATGTACATATTAACATATGTATATTTTCAAATTCTTTTCTCTTATGGGTTTTTACAAATTATTGAGTATAGGTCCCTGTGCTATACAGTAGGTCCTTGTTTGTTATCTATTTTGTCTATAGTAGTGTGTATTTGTTAATCCCAAACTCCCAACTTATCCCTCCTGATGCTGGGAAAGACTGAAGGTAGGAGGTGAAGGGGATGACAAAGGATGAGATGGTTGGATAGCATCACCAACTCAGTGGACATGAATTTGAGCAAGCTCTGGGAGACTGTGAAGGACAGGAAAGCCTGGCATTTTGCACTCCATGGAGCCTCAAAGAGTCATACACGACTGAGCCACTGAACGATACCATCTTTCCCCATTGGTAACCATACATTTGTTTTCTATGTCAATGGGTCTATTTCTTTTTTTTTGTAAATAAGTTCATTAGTATTAATATCATTCTTTGATGTCACTTATATGTGGAATCTAAACAAATATTTTTTGTGTATCCTCTAGGGCTGGGGATACGGGATGAGCTTGGTCCATACACTCATGGAGCTGATGTCCTGTACTGGACCGCAGTAGAGACCATCCAGTTCTCTACTGGATGGTCTCTTCTGCTAACTGAAGGTGCTCCTGGACCTTACCCAGGGAAGTCCACGTTATAAACAAGGACACACCATCACCTGCTGCTTGGTGTCTGTATCTTCGTATGCCACATGATTCCAAAGAAAGCAAAGCCAAAACAGGGCAAAACAATCCAAATCTAGGTTGAGCTCAGGCAGAAGGAGACAGAGGGTTCCATGGAGACACATACAAACCAGAACTGAACTTCCAAAGAGAACAGGAGAAAGGAAAAGGGACATTCATATTTATTAAACACTGATGATGCACATGAATCTTACTGGGTACTTGTTTTCTAGTACAGACAGTGCAATGTTTTCTAGAATTCGGTATTATTATCCTAATTTTGCAGACAGGGAAGCCAAAACTCAGCAGGAATATATAGATGCTGAAACAAACAAACAAACAAAACACTGGCGTATCCTCTCCTTTAACAGAGCAGTTCAGGTTTAGCCATGAGACCACTGGGTAAACGCCCTATCTCTATGAGCAATGGGCAGCAGGAATCATGGCACAGAGAGAGGGTATCGGTGAGGTACCAGAAAAAATACTTGCCCTCAGCATCCTCCTGCCCCAGACTCCATCAGGCTCTCAATCCTACAAACAGCAGACTTCTCTGTACCACCCCACCTCAAAAATATATGTTTTATGTTGTCTTTAATAGAGGACTCATATCTTATTGATCCCAGCCCTGCAGCATGTAGACTCAGATGAGAGAGAGAAAAAAAAAATCAATTTGGGTCCCACAGTGCAGGGCTGTTTTCCAAGTTTACTGGATTATCTCTTTCTCTCTCTCTGTCTTTTCAACGGCTGCCCTGTGTTCTAACTTTGAACAACGGCCATGCGGCCACAGCAGCCCTGCCTACAGAAGGGAGCTGTGTTATTCAACAAAGAAATCAAGTGCGACTCCTCTCCTAGATCAGATGGTATGGTACGGTCAACCATACCCATTGCAGTTATGTCAGAGGCCAGGAGGTAGTAATTGATGCTGATGATCTACCTTCTGTGTTAACTCTCTTCTGCTTTGACTGCTTCTTCCAAACACTACAGCCAAGTATTTCCTGCCATAATCAATTCAGAAAGAATTCCTTGAGCCCTCAGTTTTTTATTGCTGCACACAATGCAATACATAGAGTTATAAGATAAAGCCCTAGCTTTCAAGAAGCCACACATGAAATAATTAAAAATTACTCTGAGATTGCCATAAATTATCCTCTGCAAAATAGGGTGGTATTGTGAAATTTTCTAAGATACAGAAAAAGAAATAGATCAGGAAGAGATAGAATAGAGAAAGACTGGTTGAGCTTGAATTAATTGGTGGATATCTTTTAGAAAGAACATGGGAAGAAGTGATATGTCAGTATCCAGATTTCTTCTCTATCCAACTCAGGGTTTCCATTGACGAATGCTTCCTATTCAGCTTCAACACCCGTTATGAGTTCCATACACTGAATTATAGTCCGCCATTTACTCAGCACCTGGTGTGTGTCGGGGCTGTGATTTGCACCATGGACACAGAAATGAATAACACGCAATCTCTGATCTAAGGAGATGTGGTACCGTTATCAAAGGGGATAATAATTCATTGTGCTGTAGTTATTTGTGTCTGAGCATTAAGTCCTGTAATTGGTGAATAGATGAAGTTCAATAGGGGCACAAATGAGTGCCTATTTCTGTAGAAGAAGCAGAGGTGAGTCAGCAAAAACTACAGAAAGGAGTTGACATTTGAACTTGGACTAGAAAGATTCACAAGCATTCCCATGGGGAAACAAGCATTCCTAGCAGAGGAACCAGACCAAGCAAAAGGACAGAGGTGTGAAAATGCTTTGTAGGACATTGGAGGTGGAGAGAAGTAGATTAAAATCACATTTAGGAGATAAATCAATGAATTTGAAAGGTTCACTGGTTATGAGAGTCATCATATTTACTGTTGGTATCTTGCCAGATCCCCTTTACCCACAGCTGCTATAAGTTTTGGTTGTTAATCCATCACAATGATCCTTTGCTGTGGAGCAATGACTGTTGGAACAAGAAGTATCTCATCTAGAGGATTACTCTACTCACTGGCAGGTTGTGGCCAATGACTGATGGACGTGAGGAAAGAGAAGGTGGCCTTCTGGCCTCAAGGTGGATCAGCATTTTGGTACTCACTGTCCCCCTGAGCTCTCTGTGGGACCAGGGTGAATGAAGCTGGTCTCCAGTTGAAACCATGCCTTTGTTTATCTTCTTCCCCGTCCTGTCTTGCTTTTTTCACTCCCCTTCTCCTGAGTGAACTAAGTGAACTAAGTCACGACAAAAGACCCTCCACCTCCCACAACCAGGCTTTGTTTCTAGGAAACCAGAAAGGATAGGGTATGAGAAAGATAGGATATGAAAAGGAGCAAGGTTAGTATGAGTCCCTGGTTTCATTTTGGGTAAGTGGTGGCCAGAGTAGCAAAGCTGAGCGAAGGAGTATTAGAGGAGGATCAAGCAGTGAGAGGAGATACGTTCAATTTTGTTCATGTGAGAAGCAGATGAAATACTCAGGAGGCAGTTGGATAGCTATGGGTCTGCACACCAAGAGAGAGTTCTAGGCACTGTCACCAGTTGACTACATGCCAAAGGAAACTATGAGGTTGCCTAGCAAGATTGGGAATGAGAGGGAAAGGTCATAGAACGAACTCTCAAGACTGTGGATATTATACATTGAACAAAAAAAAAAAAAAGAGAGAGAGAGAGGTTGCAAAGGACGCTTGCTCTTTTCTTCTTCTCTATTAGTTCAACCTCCAGTGAAGTTCTGTTTACATATCCTGTCATTAGTCTATTAGTATGTTGCTGCTGCTGCTGCTAAGTTGCTTCAGTCGTGTCCGACTCTGAGCGACCCCACAGACAGCAGCCCACCACCTGGAATTCTCCAGGCAAGAACACTGGAGTGGGGTGCCATCGCCTTCTCCGAGTCTATTAGTATAGACACTTTCAAATTGTGACTCTGTGTGTGTGTGTGTGTGGGTATATAATGAAAAATGCTCAATGAAATAAAGTTTATCCTCACTACTAATTGCATATGATGTGTGATATTTTAAAACATTTGTTGAGGTATGATTGATACACAAAGAACTGAACATATTTAATGTGTGCAAACGAATGAGTTTGGACATGTGAAAACATCTGTGATACATACCATCACCACAGTCAAGGTAATAGACGTAACACCTCCAAGAGTTTCTCTGTGTCCCATTATTTTCTTATTGCTTTGTGAAGTGTGTTAAAAGTGACACTGCTAGTCGCTCAGTCGTGTCCAGCTCTTCTGTGACCCCGTGGACTGTAGCCCACCAGGCTCCTCTGTCCATGGGATTCTCTAGGAAAGATTACTTGAGTGAGTAGCCACTCCCTTCTCCAGGGTGTCCTCTCAATCTGGGATCAAACCTGCATCTTCTGCATTGCAGGCAGACTCCGTACAGTCTGAGCCTGGTAGGAAACATATAATATGAGATCTATCCTCTTAACAAATTTGGAAATGTACAGTACAGTATTGTTAACTATAGGCACTGTGCTGCACAGTAGATCTCTAAGACTTACTCATCTAGCATAACTAAAACTTTATACCATTAACAACTCCCTATTGCTCCTACCGCCTAGATCTTGGGAACCACTATCATATTCTCTGCTTCTGTGAGCACATACTAGAATCATGTAGTATTTGTACTTCTGTGTGATTGCCTTATTTCACTTAGCATAATATCTTTCAGGTTAACTCATGTTCTCACAAATGGCAGGATTTTCTTAATATTTAAGGCTGAATAACATTCTATTACATGTGTACTGCCCTTCTATTCTATTCTGAATAATGCTGATGAGCAATCTATTAAATTGGTTTTCAAAACAATCTTCACAATCCAGATAATCCCGATGGTGTGGTCACTAACCTAGAGCCTGGAATGCAAAGTCAAGGGGGCATTAGGAAGCATCACTATGAACAAAGCTCGTGGAGGTTACAGAATTCAAGTTGAACTATTTCAAATCCTAAAAGATGATGCTGTGAAAGTGCTGCACTCAATATGCCAGCAAATTTGGAAAACTCAGCAGTGGCCACAGGACTAGAAAAGGGCAATTTTCATTCCAATCCCAAAGAAAGGCAATGCCAAAGAATGTTCAAACTACCACACAATTGTACTCATCACACACACTAGTAAAGTAATGCTCAAAATTCCCCAAGCCAGTCTTCAATAGTACATGAACTATGAACTTCTAGATGTTCAAGCTGGATGTAGGAAAAGCAGAGGAAACAGAGATCAAATTGCCAACATCCCCTGGATCATTAAAAAGCAAGAGAGTTCCAGAAAAACATCTACTTCTGCTTTACTGACTATGCCAACGTGTTTGACTGTGTGGACCACAATAAACTGTGGAAAATTCTGAAAGACATGGGAATACCAGACCACCTGACCTGCCTCTTGAGAAATCTGTATGCAGGTCAGGAAGCAACAATTAGAACTGGACATGGAACAACAGCCTGGTTCCAAGACAGGAAAGGAGTACGTCAAGGCTGTATAGTGTCACCCTGCTTATCTAACTTGTATGCAGAGTACATCATGAGCAACGCTGGGCCGGATAAAGCACAAGCTGGAATCAAGATTGCTGGGAGATATATCAATAACCTCAGATATGCAGATGATACCACCCTTATGGTAAAAAGCAAAGAAGAACTAAAGAGCCTCTTGATGAGAGTGAAATGGGAGAGTGAAAAAATCGGATTAAAGCTTAACATTCAGAAAAGTAAAATCATAGCCTCTGGTGCCATCACTGCATGGCATATAGAGGGGAAACAGTGACAGACTTTATTTGCTGGGCTCCAAAGTCACTGCAGATGGTGACTTCAGCCATAAAATAAAAAGACTCTTGATCTTTGTAAGAAAAGTTATGACCAACCTAGTAGCATATTAAAAAGCAGAGACATTGTTTTGGCAACAAAGTTCTGTCTAGTCAAAGCTATGGCTTTTCCAGTGGTCATGTGTGGATGTGAGAGTTGGACTATAAAGAAAGCTGAGCACCAAAGAATTGATGCTTTTGAACTGTGGTGTTGGAGAAGACTCTTGAGAGTCCCTTGGACTGCAAGGAGATCCAACCAGTCCATCCTAAAGGAAATCAGTCCTGAATATTCATTGGAAGGACTGATGCTGAAGCTGAAACTCCAATACTTTGGCCACCTGATGAGTAGAACTGACTCATTGGAAAAGACCCTTATACTGGGAAAGATTGAAGGTGGGAGGAGAAGGGGACGACAGAGGATAAGATGATTGGATGGCATCACCAACTCAGTGGACATGAGTTTGAGCAAACTCCAGAATTTGGTGATGGACAGGGAGGCCTGGCATGCTGTAGCCGATAGGGTCACAAAGAGTCAAAAATGATTGAGTGACTGAACTGACTGACTGACTGAAGCCATTAATTGATAATGACCTCAGTTAAAAAACATTTCAAATGGTAACCTGTAAGTTAAAAAAAAAAAAAAAGACGAATTTGTTTTTTCTCCCCTATCAATGTAAAAAATGTAACTATGTCTCCTGACTTAGAAATTAGTACATTTTACTTCTATTTTCTATTTCCCCATTTTGTTATCATAGTTTGATATTTTATTCTTGGATTGTTACTCTAAAATTTATATTTTTGAATTTTATATATGTTGTTAAAATTATCTTTGACAGTTTTAATAAATATAATAGTGTATTAACAACATACCCAATTGTGTGATATATATGCATCTATGTTAGCATGTATGTACACAAAAGACCAGAAAGCTTTATGTTAAAAGATTTATGTTAATTATCTCAGAGTACTTGTATTTCAGATTTTGCTTTTTTTTTCCTTTGTGCTATTCTACAATTTTTACTTGTTGATTGAAGAACAAGTGCTATTTCTAACAAGCAGTAAAATAATAACAAAAAAATTAAGAGAGTTTGTTTATAATCTTATTGATTAATAGGACAAATATCATATATCGATGCATATATAAGGAATCCAGAAAGATGGTGGCAATGATTTTACAAAGAAGACAAAGACATAAAGAACAGACTTTTGGATTCAGTGGGAGAAGGAGAGGGTGGGATGATTTGAGAGAATAGCATTAAAACATATATACTACCATAAGCAAAATAGTCAGTGGGAGTTTGATGTATAATGCAGGGAACACAAAGCCAGTGCTCTGTGACTACCTAGAAATGTGAGATGGGGAGGAACGTGGGAGGTGGTCCGGGAGGGAAAGGACACATATATAATTATAGCCGATTCATGTTGATGTATGACAAGAACAATCACAATATCATAAAGTAATTAACCTAAAGTAAAATTTAAAAATTTATAGTTACAGCTACACTCCATATGATTATATGCTTCGTATTTTTAAATTTGAAAAAAAAAATTTCTAAGAATTAGCATCCCCATTTCTGTGGATTTTAGTTAAAATTTAAGTTTCCATGTTTTATTTATTTTTATTATTATTATGGACTTTTATTCCTGCCTGCTCATCCAATCTTTGACAGCAGACTCAAGGACATCCTAAGAGAGTTCGTGGCAATGACTGTAACAGTGTTTTCCATAGGGTGACTCTTCAGGCATCTGCAAATTCATGGGCCTGATTTCAGAACTATGGATTCACAATTTCTGGGTGTGAAGATCCAGAAATCTGTATGCTTTACTAGCCCTTCCCCTTTCCCTTGGGATTCAGGTAGTAAAGAATCCACCCTCAATGTGGGAGATTGGGGTTCTATCCCTGGGTTGGGAAGAGCCCCTGGAGGAGGGCATGACAACACACTCCAGTATTTTTGCCTGGAGAATCCCATGGACAGAGGAGCCTGGTGGGATGCAATCATCCAGGGAGTCACAAAGAGTTGGATATGACTGAAGTGACTGAGCACGCAAGCACACACATCTGCTTTCGATTATTAATGGTTACCGTTGGTATAAGTTTTCCCAGCTCAGATGTCATCTCCTTAGAAAGGTCTCCTTGGCCTGTCTATTCAAACTATCCTATACCCCGTGCTGCTGTTGCTGCTGTTTTGTTGCTTAGTCATGTCCAGCTCTTTCTGACCACATGGACTGTAGCTCCCCAGGCTCCTTCTGTCCACGGGATTTCCCAGCAAGAATACTGGAGTGAGTTGCCATTTCCTTCTCCAGGGAATCTTCTGAACACAGGGATTGAACGTATGTCTCCTGCTTGGCAGGTGGATTCTTTACCACAGAGTCACCTAGCAAGCCCATTCTATACCTCTTGTCTCCAGGTAATTTTATCTCATTATTTCAGCTATTTTTTTTAAATGGAATATATGAGTTTCTTATTTTTGTTGTTCAGTCACTCAGTTGTGTCAGACTCTTTGCAACCCCATGGACTGCAGCACAGCAAGCTTCCTGGTCCTTCACTATCTCCCAGAATTTGCTTTAGAAGTATGAGTTTCTAGAATGTATTGCATTTTGTGCTGACTTGCTTGTTATCTGTTTTTTCCATAAGAATGAAAGCTCCAAAGTGGCAAGGTTCTTCTCTGTCTTGGTCTCAGATATATTGGTCACAGATACATTCTCAGAGCCTAGGACATGTGCTGACTCCAAGGCAGCATTCAGTTGTTTTAATAAGTCTTTCCGGCATTAGCTCCATACATTTCTTTCATACTGAGTTCCGCAGATGACCTCTTTAGTCATCTCACATCAATAACATTGCCTTGAAGCTATTATCAGTGTCCATGTGCCGACAGCTTATTTCATAATTTTGCCTGTACAATTGAGAGATCCTTTGAGTCAGGAAACTAAACTGGGAACAAAGTGGGAGGAGAGAGAGAAGGAAAAGAAGGACAAAGAGGACCCCTGAGAGAGACCCTACAGCAAAGGATTCTGAAGTGAGTGTGTGACTTCATGAGAAAGCAAGAACACATGTCTGTGTAGGCATATGTACACATGTCTCTGTGTAAGCAAGAGATAAACATAATGTATTATTTTGTGGAATGTTTCTCAATTAATTATTATACAAAGCACTGTCAATACTGTTTTGCTCATAAACAAATATTTTTTATCATGTTTTATACTCTCCATACTACAACAGAAAGCTACAATCTAACTGAGGTTCTGCCTGAGTTTGGCTGCTAAATCCTCATCTCATTTCCCTCTTGGACAATTTCTGGAAAATCCTTTACATGTGGGTGAAACTGGACCTTTAGGAATCATCCTCCCATTTTCCTCTTAGCGCTTTTTTTTTTTTTTTTTGGCATCTGTAGCAGAGCAAAACTTGCCACCCCAAAATGTCTCTTTGTCATGTAGATTTTTCAAGCTGAGAAAAATCAAGCCCCAAAAGACTCAGAAAGACACACTGACTTTGGGATTTCCCTTGTGGTCCAGTGTTAAGATTCTGCTTCCACTGCAGGGGACATAGGTTCAATCTAGGTTGGGGGTCTGAGATCCTACATGCTCTTGGCGTGGCCAAAAAATTAAAAACAACAAGCAAACAAAAAACACTGACCTTTCCTCTAAATGACTAAAAGAATTTAGAGGAACTATCCCCTTAGTAGAGCTATCACCAGAGATATCTGCAAAGAATATAGGTTAAGGCTAGAGATTCAAGTCTGCCCAGTGGCCCATCAACTCTGCATGGCCCAGCAAATTTTTGTTCACAACATCTTTGCTTTCCTGCCTCCATGTGAGCTGTTTTCTTTTTGAAGTCCCAAGCAATTACTCTTAACTTATCTTTGTTGAAGATGGTATTCAGTGCTAGGATTTTAGCTATTTTTTGTGTTATTTAAGCGGCTCAGTGGGTAACGAATCTGCCTGCAATGCAGGAGATGCAGACAGACACAAGTTCAATCCCCAGGTGGGAAGATCACCTGGAGGAGGGCATGGCAACCCACTCCAGTATTCTTTCCTGGAGAATCCCATGGACAGAGGAGCCTGGTGGGCTACAGTCCATGGAGTCACAAAGAGTCAGACATGACTGGAATGACTGAGCACATGCACACACAGTTTTCATGAATCTCTCCCACGTGTACATGCTATTAAACTTTTGCTTGATTTTCTCCTGTTAATCTGTTTCATATCAACTTAATTCATTTTTTAAAATTTAATTTATGTATCAATGGTTTCACTGGATCTTCATTGCTTTGTGTGGGCTTTGTCTAGTTGCGGCAAGTTGGGGCTAGTCTCCATTGCAATACATGGGCTTCTCATATGGTGGCTTCTTTTGTTGTGGATCACAGGCTCAGTAGTTGTGGAATGTGGGCTTAGTTGCTCCAAGGTATGTGGAATCTTCCCGGACCAGGTATGGAAACCATATCCCCTGCATTGGCAGGAGGATTTCTATCTGCTGTGCAACTAGGGAAGTCCTGTCAACTTAATTCTTAGACCAGCCAGAAAAACCTAGAAGGGTAGAGGAAAATTTCTTCTTCCCTGACACAGCATCTTCATATGGGTAGATTTGATATGTTGGGACCCTTGGTTGTGAATCTTACCTGATTGTACTAAGTGATAAAGCAAACCCCATCATCTCTTTGAATTCACTTTCTATGTACCCTGAAGACAGTGGTTTCTACCTCACCTCATTGTTTCTTTAGAGATTTCATACTGGAAAGATGCTGTACAGACTTAGAGCTCCAGATTCTCTACCTTGTATTGATGGACTGTCCACGGTGCTGAAAGGTTGACAGGCTAATTCTCAGTCTTCGGATATTCTCTATAACAATGTGCATTTTGGAAAGTGGCCTGCTGGGACAGGTTGTTCTACTGCCAGATGCACAGTTGTGGCTTTATACTCCTACCTGTGATATAGAAAACCCATTGCTTTTCCTATTTTCCAGCCAATATGAGCTAATTTGGATGGTGAAAGTTAAGGCCCAAACTTGTTGGGAGAATTTTAAAGATCTGTGGTTCTGTTCTCAGGTACCTCAGTACCAAAGCCACTAAAACTAAGCTTTTAAATTCTAATACAGCAACATAAAATTGATGCATTTTCAAAAAAAAATGTAAACTGCTTACAAACATGCTTGTTGTATAGCTATTTATCTCCAGTTCTATCTAGATGAACCACTAAGAAAGAATTTTAACACCAAAACCAAGCTCAATTTATTGACTAGGATTAAGCTCTGCCTTTTTATGAGTGGGAGTGTCAGAAATGTTCCAAACTTTTGCATATAATAGAGCCTGGGATTTAGTCAGAGGCCTTTTTCTTATTGGTCCAACACTAATCTATGGAGAAAATAGGAGGAAAATAATACAGTGAAAGAGAGTGAGGAAGACTAGGGGCCAGCACAAGGTTTGGCATTTCTTTTGAGCCCTCCTTTAATCAAAAACTCCATAAATAATAAGCTATATATGGAAATTCCTTATGGTTCATTTGGCCTTTTTTTTTTTTTTGCAAAGACCTTGTGTGTGTGTGTGTGTGTGTGTGTGTGTGTGTGTGTGTGTGTATGCATCCCCAAGATTTATATGCTTGGAAGTGTGAGAGAAATGGCCTAGCTGATGGTATTAACTGGGATGCTGTTTTTAGCATCTGTGATGAACTTAACCCAAACCTAATCATTATTGAAATGTGAATTTTAGATTTGCTAATGTTTATGCTGAGAGGAAGTGATTTAATTGGCCTTCTGTAAATGCAATAATGAAAAAGGTGGCTTACAACTCAACATTCAAAACAACTAAGACCATGGCATCCAGTCCCATCACTTCATATAGATGGGGAAAGTCAAAACAGTGGCAAATTTTATTTTCTTGGACTCCAAAATCACTGTGGACAGTGACTGCAGCCACAAAATTAAAAAAATGCTTGCTCTTTGGAAGAAAATTCATGACAAACTTAGACAGTAGCAGAAATATCACTTTACTGACAAAGTTCCATATAGTCAAAGCTATGGCTTTTCCAGTAGTCATGTATCGATGTGAGAGTTGGATCATAACAAAGTCTGAGTGCTGAAGAATTGATTGTTTTGAATTATGGATTGAAGAAGACTCTCAAGAGTCCCTTGGGCTGCTAGGAAATCAAACCAGTCAATCCTAAATAAAATCAACCCT
The DNA here is from genome assembly GCA_007570785.1 of Antilocapra americana. Taxonomy (NCBI): domain Eukaryota; kingdom Metazoa; phylum Chordata; class Mammalia; order Artiodactyla; family Antilocapridae; genus Antilocapra; species Antilocapra americana. The sequence continues at coordinate 31,376,936 of ML661897.1, read as the reverse complement.
GAACATTCATTGGAAGGACTGATGCTGAAACTGAAGCTCCAATACTTTGATCACCTGATGTGAAGAGCCCACTCAGCAGAAAAGACTCTCATGCTGGGAAAGATGGTGGGCAGGTGGAGAAAGGGATGACAGAGGATGAGCTGGTTAGATAAGATCACTAACTCAATGGACATGAGTTTGAATAAACTCTGGGAAACAGTGAAATACAGGGAAGCATGGCTTGCTGCAGTCCATGGGGGTCTCAAAGAGTTGGACACAACTTAGTGACTGAGCAATGACAACAAACTGTAATATGTTTGGGACAGGGGTGATGGTGGTCTAGAAGCATCAACTAAGTAAAGTAGGGATGAAGAGAATAACTGAACATGACATTAGGATGATTTTCTGAAGTCCAGAGTGCTCTTCAATGTGTTAAGAAAACATAAACTGGCCAGCAGTAACAAATAGAGGAGAACTGAAAGTAAGAAGCATCAGCTCTGGGTGGGGAAAAAGATCTATTACTTTATTCCTTACTTTTTCAAAAGACACAAGGAAGGTTAGGAAGTACTACCTTAGCTACAGTAGAACTAAAGTAAAATGTGTCATTATCAAATACAATCTTATCTATTTTAATATATTTTACTATTTACTTATAGCTGATCCACATAGCAACACTATTAGAAGTCTTTATTTTAATAGATTAAAAAACTAGGACTTAAAAAGATTAAGTGACTTGCCTAATGCCATACAGTTTGTAAATATGAATTTGGAATTGGGACAAAGATATTTGACTTGAAAATCAGTGCACCTTTCACTATATTATACTCACCACTATTAACTAAAGTGAAAGTTTATTTAAATTTCCCTTCGGACTTCCTGTAATAGTAAGGACTAACACCTACAAAATGTGTGAATTACCAATTATACTGACTAAAGAAAGTAATTTCAGAAGTTGTAGAATTCTCCTATCCATCTCCTTTCATCCCCAACCCTGAAATCAATAATATTATTTACTTTAATTGAGCATCTGCTATATGCTAAGCACTGTGGCAAGTGCTTTGTAAGCGTTATTCTACTAAATCCTTCACAATAATTTTATGTAATAGTTAATAGTATTATCCCCATTTTACAAGGAAATTGACTTGGATAGGTTTAGGGACTTGGTAAGACAAAATCACCAGCAAAAATAACAGCAATATTTGTTGAGTGCTTGCAACACGGCAGGGATGAAGCAAAATCTATTTCAAGTACTAGGTCGCCTCATGCATTCAACCCCATAAATAAAGTATTTAGGTTTGTCCAAGAGGGTCTTGATTTACTCATGTTGTTCCAGCAAAATTATCAATACTACTTCTTTTTTAACTCTAAAACGTGTCCTTTCTTGAAAGAAGAAAGAATTTGGTCACCCTATCTATGAGGAAGGTACTCTTATTATTTCTCTGTTGTGGATAAGTAAAAACAGGTAGACAGAAATTATGTAACTTATTCTAGGCCTTCCAACTTAAAAAGCAGCCAAGCCATGGCTCAAACCCACATCCTTTGATTTTCCTTGTACCCTTCAATTTCTTAAGTTTTCTCTACTTGCCTTTCATTGATCACCTCTTTTGTACAGCAGCCAGTTCCTGTTCTGAAGTGTTCTTAGATTTTTCCCACTGAGAGTTGCCCCTATCTTGGTGTCTGACTACTTTTAACTTCCAAACAAATATATATCCTAAATCTCATTCCTTTAGAGCCTTCCCAGGGAACAGGAAATAATCTAAAAATATGAAACACTATAGAAAATATAACTTTCCAAATGCCATATGTATATAATATATATGTTATATATATTGTAATTAATCTAATTCTTGAAACTTCTGTTCTCTCTCATAATTTATATTACTCAGATGAGAATATACAGACTTAGAGATGTTAAATAATTAGCCTAAGTTCTCATAGCTTTAGAAGTAAAGAAGCCATAACTTGATTTATTTCTGTGTCATTCTAAAACCCATGTAGTTTCATTGTGGACACTGCCTTCAACAGCAGAAAATCCTCCAAGGCCATATCACAGCTCCTAGACTGTAACTCTTTCATTTTATTAACAAAATTCTATTTAGTTTGAAGCCCATGTCATCTTTCTACAGTTTGGTGGGTAGCTTATATGTTCTTTAGCTGGGGGACTCCAGTGCCTTTACCCTGTGATAATTTCAGGCATCATGATACCCTCAATGGGCGGAAGGTCCTTCTCATTTGAAGTCCAATCCCTGAGATAACTGCAAAGAGATTGAAGATCAATTTATATATAGGTACTAAGCCAGGGCAGTGGTAAAGAATCCACCTGCCAATGCAGGAGATGCAAGTTCAGTCCCTGGGTGGGGAAGATCCCCTGGAGAAGGAAATGGTAACCCACTCCAGTATTCTTGCCTAGGAAATCCCATGGACAGAGGAACTTGGAGGGCTACAGTCTATGAGATCACAAGTGTCTCACACGACTTAATGACAAAACAATAACAACTTACCCAGGGAGGGGCTCTCCCCCACTTCATTATCTCCCCAAAGCCCCATTCAGATAATTGCTGCTGACCTGAGTTTCACAACTTGGGTACCAAATGTGATGCCACTAGGCCAACTAATTAACAGGGAATGTGTGTCCCATGTCATACTCCACTGAGGAAGGATGAAGCAGGCTGAGCTTGTAAATGATGACAATAATGAGGTTCTGGTTATCTACCTGGCTCTTCTCTTCCCTACTCCCCCCATGCTATCTCTTCCAGATGAGGGCCATGTCAGTGAATCCAAGCAGATTCTGACATGTTGGATCTGCTTCAGCCATTACTTGAGGGAAGCTCTCAGAGGTCTATGTGCTTGTGCTTAGTCACTCAGTCTTGTCTGACTCTTTGTGACCCTGTGGACTGTAGCCCATCAGTTTCCTCTGTCCATGAGATGCTCCAGGCAAGAATCCTGGAGTGGGTTGCCATTTCCTACTTCAGAGGATCTTCCTGACCCAGGGATCGAACTTGTGCCTCTTACATCTCCTGCATTGGCAGGTGAATTCTGTACCACTGTGCCACCAGGGAAGCCCCTCATAGGACTGGGGTAAATCCAATACCCTTACAAAACCCAGGGGACAGGCTGTGTGACTGCTGTAACTTCCTCTGGGAGGTGAGGTTCTGAATGTCTCTCTCTGTGGTCCTTAGTGAGGCAGCCACGGTGAGGGAGTGATCTGTGTGTGAATTGCTCAAGCATAAAAGATGTGGGTGGCTTGAGAGGAAAATGAAAGGGTTTTTCTTGTGCTCAGGCAGCTAATGAAATCAGAAAAAGAAATGGAATTCACCCAAAGTTGAGACAATGGGAAAGATACAGATATAAATTTTTTTAAAAAGTAAGAGAAGCTTACTGAAATGTCAAAATATCTTTTTATACAGGTTAAACAAAGGGAAGAGATAATGTGGTTTCAGTCGTATTTGTTGGCCAAAAATCTCTAAGCTGTGTTCATCCTATTTATAATTTTGATGGCACTTTTGCCATTCAAATTGACTATGAAAACTCACATCTGTGTAAGACATTAACAGGAGTTATGACTGAATGTAGGAGTAAGTTTATGAAGTAGAGCACAAACTTGGCATATAGAGAGTTATGTCCATGAGATACATGAGATTCTTATGCCATAAGAATATGGCACGCCAATGATAAAATACAGGTTACTTCTCACAGCAAGAAGAAACATTTAGCACATGTGTGAATTATCACTGTCTCAACTCATAACAGACTGAGAAAGAATCATTTCAGAAATTAGGCATCAAGTTCCACACTTGGAAAGTTCTTGAGCTTCCAGTCATCAAACTTTTTATGACACATTTCCATCTGAAAGTGTGAACTGAAGCTGTTTCCATTGACTCCCATCCTCCTGGTCTTTTTTGAAGTTTGGTCAAGATGAAAGTTTCTGCATTCACTCATTTGCCCTCCTCTTCTTTGTTTTACTTCTTGAACTTCTGGCCTCTATCAAAACTCTTTCTGCTCTTTCTTCTGAAAACTTGCTACATTATAAATAAATTTTAAGCTATTTTAATCACTCTTAAAATAAACATTGCCACTGTCCTTGCTGATACCACTGTGCTTACACTATCTCAGGTTGAACTTGTTCATCTTTGTGTGACATTGTTAGACTTCCAACCATTTATCGCTATTGCTGCAGAGGTGTATTCCTGGACCTACTTTTTATACCCCTCTTCAGAGATGCAGGCTTTCAGCTACACTCTGCCCTGTTTTTTCAGTGCTCCATCAGTCTTCATGTTTAATCCTTTACATTCTTCAAGGTCTTAGACAGCTGTCCAAGAGTATTTCTCTCCATCCCCTCTGCTTTCATTTTGAATGACTGCCGTGCCCCATGTTGGTAATTTCCTCACCTCCCTAATTCAGTGATTGACGCTCCAACTCCCCTTTCACAACTGCCTCCTAAGATCACATGCTGAGAGATTCTACCTCTGTAATATAAAACTCTAATACCCCACTTTCCACTCACAGCTTCCTCCTCCACTTCACCCAAGCTTCAATCTGATTTTGTCACATCATCCTATGAGCCCTTAACTTTTTCTAAATGTAAGACTCCTGAATGCATTTTGACAAATACCTTCTCCCTAATTGCCTTTTGACCTCCTCCCTAATTTCCAAATCCTCCTCATCTTCTCTTTCTTTATCCTTTCCTTCTTCTTCTTCTTCTTTTTTTTTTTTTTTTTAATATTCATCTATTTAGTTGGCTGCACCAGGGCTCTGGAGCTCCTGCTTAGCTGTCCCACAGCTTTTGGGATCTTAGTTCTCCAAACAGGGATTGAACCCACGTCCCCTGCATTGCAAAGCAGATTCTTAACCACTGAACCACCACGGAAGTCTCTCTTATTTTTCCTTATTTCTTTTTTTGAACATGAATTTTTCACCTCCTATAATGAAAATGCCTTCTCTTTTGGCTTTTGTGTTGTACTTCACATACTCCTTTTAGTCTCCTTCTTCCGATCAGGTGGCTTGAATATCTCCTCATTCTGAATGCTTTCTGAGTCATTTTCTGGCTTTTCTTGCTTCTTAATTTACATATTCACTGAGCAATTTTACCTTTTTTTTTTTTTTTTTTTTTACTATAACTTTGTCTTGAAAGACTTTTCTTTTGAGCTCTGGCCCAGCACATCCAGTAGCCTGTTACATGGCCCCAAACAGCCCCACTATAAACTGTTCAGTACTGAACATCAAAACTGCTTCTCTTCCAGTTTATGTTTTTCTGACCAATAATCACAGCACCATCTCAATCATTCAAGGCTGGATCCTGAGTGTTATTCTTGTTTTCTCATCTTATCCCTTCTGATCAAAGAACGAGTCATTAAGTTTTGCCAATTCTAGCTCTTATAGGGTTCTCAAAATGTTTCTTTCCCTTCATCTACACTGATACTATCACTTCAGACCTTACCATCTTTTCCTAGACATTGTAGCAGACCTTCAACTGGGTTTGAATCTATCTAATATCACCAAAGTCAATTTCTTGAAGCATAAATTATTTATGAATTTTCTCTAATTGAAGCCCTTCAATACCTCTTTCCACATTTGCCACTTTATATTTTGATTTGAAAGATATTTGCTTTACAGAATTTTGTGGTTTTCTGTCATACATCTACATCAACAAGAATTGGCTATTGGCACACCCATGTCCCCTCCCTCTCGAACCCCTCTTTCACCTCACTCCCCATCCCATCCTTCTAGATTGCCACAAAGCCCTTGTTTGAGTTCCCTGAATCATACAGCAAATTTCCATTGGTGATCTGTTTTGCAAATGGCATTATAAATTTCCATGTTACTCTCTCCATACATCTCACCCTCTCTCTCCTCCCCTCCCTCCATGTCCTTAGGTCTGTTCACTACACGTCAAAGTCAAACTTTAGAATTCGTCTGTCAAGATGCTTTATGATCTAATATCTGCCTACTTATTTAACTTTACTTTTTGCTACTGCATTAAACATTCCAGTGATACCAAAACACCTGTTATTAACAAATATGACCACCAAAACAGATCTTTATACCTGCAACTCTCTTTCATCCTGTATCAGTCTTTTTACTTTGTCATAACAACACTCTATTTTTCATCAAAGATTTAGTTTCAATATTACCTTTATCCTTAGCTTATCTCTGTAACATCATCTAACAATACTTTCCTTCTCTTGATCCCCATCTCCATTTATGATGGAATTCCTGTATCTCCTCCAAACATACCATGCTTTTGCTGCTTCCTTCCCTTTTACTATCTTTTTCCCCGAGGTTAATTTCCTACTCAAGCTTAGATAATATTTCCTTTGAGAGGACTTTCTGGCCTAAATCCCCAGTATAAGTTATGTCCTCTTGTTTTTTGTTTGCATTGTAGGCTATGTCTTCTCTTTGATAATAAAACTGTTTGGTAGCTCTTTTAGTATTTGACTTCTACAAAGACTGTTACATCCAGACAGGAATCTGGTCTGTACTTTTATTATTTTTACACCATCAGAGCTTAGCACATTGTCTTGCACCTATTAGATGCTCAATAAATATGTGCTGGATTCTGAAGGAATTAAGGGTATTGATGATGTCTGCACAGTTGATTACAATCTCTTTTGACGCCACCCCCATCCCTGTCCACAGCAGCACTTTTTCATCCATCATTGTACTAATCACACATGCCACATCTGAATTTCTCTCCACAGCTGGGGCTCACAACATGGCTCCCAATTCAACTGGGGGTCTTGGAACTCAGGTTGGGACCAAGAAAACTCACATGCCACGGATCATGGAACTTGAGTTGGCCAAAAAGTTCCTTTAGCTTTGAGTAAAAACAAAACATACAGTTTTCATTTTCACCAGGAACTTTATTGAACAATATATTCACCATTTTGTTCCACTACCTTCTGCTGTTTTACAGGCAGCTTCATAATTCTATCTTCCCAAAGAACTGTTCTAGATGCCTTTTACAGTTTTTCAGGGAATTGAATTTTGTTTTTCCATTAACAGAAATTTGTAAAGACTGAAATAAGTGGAAACCCAAAGGTACAATGTTTGGTGAATATGGCAGATGAAGCAGGACTTAGCAGCCAAACTGTAACAGTTTTTGCCTTTCATCAAAGAAATATGCAGTCTTGCATTATCCTGATGGAAGATAATGTGTTTTCTGTTGACTAATTCTGGATGCTTTTGTCAAATGCTGCTTTCAGTTGATTTAATTGGTAGTAGTTGGAATTAATTGTTTGGTTTTCCACAAGGAGATCATAATAAAAGACTCCCTTCCAATTCCACTACATGCACAATATCACTTTCTTTGAATGAAGGCCAGCCTTTGTGTGGTTGGTGGTGGTTCATTTCACTTACCCCATAATCTCTTCCATTCCACGTTATTGTACAGTATCCAGTTTTCATTCCTTGTCACAATTTGTTTTAAAAATAGAGGGTTTTTTTTTATATTTAAGTAAACAATCACATGGGAAATGTGGTCAAGAAAGTTTTTATCACTTAACTTATGTGGAATGCAAATATCCTGGAATGCACACAATGCAAAGCAATTAACAGAACCAAGCTGGACGGTGAAGAAAGCTGAGGGCCAAAGAATTGATGCTTTTGAACTGTGGTGTTGGAGAAGACCCTTGAGAGTCCCTTGGACTGCAAGAAGATCCAACCAGTCCATCCTAAAGGAGATCAGTCCTGGGTGTTCGTTGGAAGGACTGATGCTGAAGCTGAAACTCCAATACTTTGGCCACCTCATGCGAAGAGTTGACTCATTGGAAAAGACCCTGATACTAGAAAGGATTGGGAACAGGAGGAGAAGGGGATGACCGAGGATGAGATGGCTGGATGGTGTCACCGACTCAATGAACATGGGTTTGGGCGGACTCCGGGAGTTGATAATGGACAGGGAGGCCTGGCGTGTTGTGATTCACGGGGTTGCAAAGAGTTGGTCATGTCTGAGCTACTGAACTGAACATGCCAAAAATGTTGCCTTTTTATTTTTCCTTCAAATATTAAAATGGCTATATAACAACTTACCAATTTTGAATTTTTCTTTTTAATGCACACTGACATGACAGCTGTCAGAATACAATCTAACAAAATTGTTTCAAATGAAGTTAAAGACAACTAAGCCCTACTAGAGCCATTGTACTGGGGGATAAAAGAATGAACATTTTGGCTAATCCAATATAAAGTTCTGCAAACCTGAGCTGGACATCACATTGGAATTAAAAAATAATTTGGTCTGAAAGGGTGGCGGCAGTCAGAGGAATGGGAACCAGAGGCATGAGAATTGGCCTAGAAACTTGGCCAGGTGGGCTGGTGTGACCCCCTGAGACCTGAGACAGCTACAGGAACACAGGGCGCATACAAGATTCCAAAAGGTGCTTGACAGACTTGGACACATTTTGGTTTTGTTGAAGTGATGGTGGTAATGTAGTTGATGTATCTTTACATACCAACTTCCTCTTCTAGACTCTGAACCCTGTGGAACAAGGAAGTTTATTTTAATCAGTTTAAATCTCAAGCCCTTAGTACATTGTGCCCTTAATAAACATCTGTAGAATAAATGTGTGTCAAGTTATTCTTCTGATCTAAAAGCTAATTGTTTACAGCCTTATTTATAAGTAAAAGCTTATTCCCTTTGCCTTTATTAGAAAGGTTTGCATAAGAACGCACTGAACTTGACATATTGTTTTGAAATGCAAGCTTCGTGAAATTCAATTTATAAAATCCAAACACAATTTCAGCCTATTAGGGGCTTGTAATTAAGAAATAACCTGCTAGTTAAATAAACCATTAGCTTTAGAAATGAAAGCATACCAATGAACTTGCTATGTGTGCTTTCCTGCTATGGCTTTTAGCCCAGGAATTAGCCAGGAAATGATGCACTCTGCTGAATGAGTTGACAGGATTTCAAGTGGAAGGAACTCCTGAGGCCAGTGGAGTACTCTGTGGCTGACAGGGTACAAGGCATAACTGAAGTGCTTTGCATGGCAGAAATGGCTAAGGCTACTAACTCACTCCTCTTCTGCATCATCTAATTGCTTTTCCCTTGAATGTTAGGCCAAAGGCTTAGGAGTTCAGCGGCCATTACCTGCCTTGAGTGTGGGTGATAATGATGCATTTCGTCTGTAGAGAATTAAAAAATAACAACACTATAACAACACTGACTAAAAGTTGTTCACCATTTTGTAAGCACAGTTCACTGACAATTCTAATCAATGCATGTGCGCTAAGTCGATTTGTGTCCGACTCTTTGAGCTGGTATGGGCTGTAGCTCACCAGGCTCCTCTGTCCGTGGGATTCTCCAGGCAAGAATACTTGAGTGGGTTGCCATGCCCTCCTCCACGGGATCTTCCCCACCCAGGGATCTAAACTGTGTCTCTGGTCTCCTTCATTGGCAGGTGGATTCTTTACAATTAGCGACACCTGGGAAGCCCATTCCACTCAATCAATGACAAACTAATCTTCCTTCCAATACTTCTACATTCAAAATAATTGCTCTAGTTTCTATTGAGTTTTAACAATATATATGAGAGGTTCAAATTGCTACATTTTTACTACTTTTAACAAACATTGCATTTCATATGGAAGTTAATTTTTACAACTCCTAGTTGTACAAACTCCTGGTACATGTGGCCTAAATACACTTATTTATTTCCAGACTGGATACATAAGCTATTAATCATTCAAACTTGTTCTCAGTACATAGTTTTATCTTTAAATGATAAATTAAAAAAATGATAGTACCATGATTGTAAAGCTGAGGAAACATAATATGTGAGCCACTTCAATTCTGTCATTCCATGTGACCCTCTCAGAATTTTTGTGGTGATGATTTAAAACCTTCAGAATGGGAAAAAATATTTGCAAATGAAGCAACTGAGAAAGAGTTAATCTCCAAAATATAACAAGCATCTCCTGCATACCAATATTAAAAAAAAAACTCAATCAAAAAACAGGAGAAAAATCCCAATTGGACATTACTCTAAAGAAGTGTCTCAGATGGTAAAGAATCTGCTGGCAATGCAGAAGACCCAGTTTTGATCCCTGGGGATACCCTGGAGAAGGGCATGGCTACCCACTCCAGTATTCTTGCTAGAGAATTGCATGGACAGAGGAGCCTGGAAGGGTACAGTCCATGGGGTTGCAAAAGAGTTGGAGAAGACTTAGCAACTGAGCAACAACAATAATAATATAATGATAGTAATATAATAACAATAAAATAACTAATGAGAATAATACCTTGGCCACCTGATGTGAAGAGCATCATTGGAAAAGACCCTGATGCTGGGAAAGATTGAAGGCCACAGGAAAAAGGGGCAGCAGAGGATGAGATGGTTAGATAGCATCACCAGCTCAATGGACATGAATTTGAGCAAACTCAGAGAAATAGTGGAGGACAGAGAGGCCTGGTGTGTGACAGTCCAAGGGACTGTAAAGAGTCAGACACGACTTAGCAACTAAACAACAACCACCACAAGGAGAACATACTGTAGCACTGGGAACTCTACTTAATGCACTGCAGCGACCTGAATGGGAAGAAGGTCCAAAAAGTAGGGGTTATATGAATATGTTTGACTGATTAGTTTTGCAAAACAATAGAAACTAACACAACAATATAAAGTAAGTACACTCCAATAAAAATTAATCTAAAAAATAAAACAGTAAAAACAGAATGACAATTGAGACTTTCAATAGTATTTATTTGGTAAGTCCAAATTTTAATTTATTCATGAAATATATTTATTTTATTGTATTATCATCACTGAAAATAACTTTGTTTTACAGAGAAGGATGTTAGAACACAATTTGCTTCATGTGTCCAACATGCTAGATTTTTCTGTCTTTCTTTTTTTCTCTTCCTGACATTGTGAGCTACTCTGCAAACATGTGATCTCACCTTTCCTTGCTCAGAGAAAGGCCAGGCCAGTCCAGAGACCCACGTGCCACAACTTTGAGATCAGGTGTTATTCAAGGCCATCTATATTCAAATTCTAAAACCCTATCCTAAGGTTATTATCTTATTACTTCCCAACATTATACCTCTGATTCATGCATTGGGGCTGGCCGCTTTTGTTCATCTCCTAAGTGCCACGTTCATTCTCTTATAATTCTCTTTCTCATAATCTTCTCTGTCTGCAAGGTCCCCTCACTTCTTCATCCTCTTACCCAAATCATTCACAAATCCTCCGTGACGCTTTTTATGACTGCTTCATCCCACAAGTGAAAGTGGCTCAGTCACGTCCAACTCTTCGCAACCCCTTGGGCTATACAGTCCATGGAATTCTCCAGGCCAGAAAACTGGAGTGGGTAGCCATTCCCTTCTCCAGGGGATCTTCCCAACCCAGGGATTGAACCCTGGTCTCCTGCACTGCAGGCGGATTCTTTACCAGCTGAGCCACAAGGTAAGTCATCCCACAAATATGCCTCAATTCTCTAACTTCTCATAGTATAAGGTGTTTAAATTGCTCTTGTTTCTGTTAATTGATAGATTTTTAAAAAATTGTGATAAAATACATACAACATAAAATTTTCTGTCTTGGGTTTCCCAGGTGGCGCTAGTGGTAAAGAATCTGCCTGCCATTGCAGGAGATGCAGGAGACTTGGGTTCGATCCCCAGGTAGGGAAGATCCCCTGGAATAGAAAATGGCACCCCATTCTAATATTATTGCCTGGAAAATTCATTGGGCAGAGGAGCCTGGTGGGTTACAATCCATGGGGCTGCAAAGAGTCAGATACAACTGAGTGACTGAGCACACACAATTTACTGTCCTAGTCGTTTTTAATCATACAGTTCAGTGGTAATAAGGACATTGACATTGGTGCACAGCCATCACCATTACCCTTTTTCGTCTTGCAAAACTGTGACTCTGAACCCATTAAACAATAAGTCTCCATCCCCTCTCTCCAGCCCCAGGTGTTCATCATTTTGTTTTCTGTCTCTGCAAATTTGATTACCCTAGATTCTTCCTATAAGTGGAATTATACAATATTTGTATTTTTTACTAGCTTTTTTCACTTAGCATAATGTCCTTAAGTTACACTCATATTGTATGTAACATGTGACAGGATTTCCTTTTTGTAAAGGATGAATAATATTCAATTATATGTGTATATAGTATAATTTTCTGATGGACACTTGGGTTGCTTCCACCTCTTGGCAACTGTGAATAATGCTGCTATGAAAATAGGTGTGCAAATCACATTGTAAGATCATTCTTTGGGGACTTCCTTGGTAGTCCAATGGCAAAACTCTGCACTCCCATTGAAGAGGTTCTAGGTTTGATCCCTAGTCAGGGAACTAGATCTCACATTTTGCAGTTAATTGTTTGCTTGCTACAACTAAAGATCCCACATGCCCCAACAAATATTGAAGATTTCGCATGCCACAATTAAGACCAGGATAAGCCAAATAAATAAGCAAACAAAGATATATATTAAAAGAGACCCGGCTTGTAATTATTTGGGTTTATATTCAGAAGCAGAATTGGTATAGCACATGATAATTCTATTTTAATTTTTGGAGGAACTGCCATACTATTTTCCCTAATGGACACACTATTTCACATTTCTACCAGTAGTGTACAAGGGCTCTAATTTCTCCACATCATTGCTAAAATCTGTTATTTTCCTGTTTTTTTTTCTTTGTTTGTTTTGTTTCATCTTTTTAATAGTAGCCATCTTAATAGGTATGAGGCAGTATCATATTGTGGTTTTGTCTTACATTTCTGCAATGATTGGTGACATTGGGAATCTTTTCATTTGCTTACTGGCCATTTGTATATATGTTTTTTTAAGAAGTGTCTATTCAAATCCCTTATTCATGTTTTAATCAGGTTATTTGACTTTGTGGTTGAGTTGTAGAAATTCTGTATATATTCTGGATATTAACTCTCTATCATGTAGATGATATGCAGACATTTTTTCTCACCCCACACATTTTTTAACTGTTTATAGCATTCTTTGATGCACAGACTTTTAAAATTTTGAGATAGTCTACCTCAATTTTTTTCATTTGTTGCTTGTGCTTTTGGTGTTATATACAAAAAATTCTTGCCAGATCCAATGTCATAAAGCTTTCTCTATATCTTTTCTAAGTATTTCATAGTTTTGCCTTTTAATCTTTGATCCATTTTGAGTTAATTTTTGTACATGGTATGAAGTAAGGACTTAACTTCATTATTTTGTGGGTAGATATCCAGTTTTTCCAGTATCATTTATTGAAAAGGCAATCTTTTCCCATTGAATGATCTTGGCAGCCCTGTTAAATGTCATTTGACCAAATATGTGAGGGGTTTAATTCTGGGCTTTCAATTCTATTCCATTGCTCTATATATCTATCTTTATGTCAATACTACAATATTATGACTATAGTAGCTTTACAGTAAGTTTCAAATAGAGAAATGTGAGAGCTTTAAGTTTGCTTCCTTCAAGATTATTTTGAAAGTTTGTGGTCTTATGAGAGTCTATATGAATTTAGCATGAATTTTTCTATTTCTGCTAAAAAAAGTCATCAGAATTTTTATAGGGATAACTTTGAATCTGTACATTTGCTTTGCATAGTAGTATTAACATCTAAACAATATTAAGTGTTCCAGGCCATGAATGTGGTTTATCTTTTCTCTTATCGATGTCTTCTTAATTTCTTTCAGTAATATTTTATATTTTTTAGTATATAGGACTTATGCTTCCTTTGCAAAATTTATTTCTAAGTATTTAATTCTCTTTGATGCTATAGCAAATAAAATTGTTTTCTTAATTTCCTTTTTGTACTGTTATTGTCAGTGTACAGGAATGCAACTGATTTTACATGTTATTTGTTTTTAATTCTGTGAATTTGCTAAGTGTGTTTATTAATTCTAAAAGTGTGTGGTTGTGTGTGCATAATGTTTAAGGCTCTCTACGTGTAGGTTCATGTTGTCTGTGGGCAGAGAAAATGTTCTTTCTTCCTTTCCAATTTGAATGCTTTTTTGTTTCATTTTCATGCATAATTGCCCTGGCTAGAAAGTCAGGGCCATGTTGAATATTGGAATATCTCATTTTATTGTGCTTTGATACATAGTGCTTCTCACACATTGTATTTTTTGAAAATTGAAGGTTTGCAGTAACCGTGAGTCAAGCAAGTCTATTGATGCCATTTTTCCAACAGTATTTGCTTACTTTGTGTCTCTCATTATTATTATTATGTTTGTTAATGGTGCTCTGTGATCAGTGATCTTTGATGTTACTACTACAACTTGCTGAAGGCTCAAATGATGAGTAGCATTTTTTAAGCAATATAGTACTTTAAAAAATTAAAGTATGTGCGTTATTTGTTTAGATATAGTGCCATTGCATACTTAAGAGCCTATAGCATAGTGCAGGCACAATTTATGTACTGGGCAACCAAAACGAGCTATGTGACTCACCTTATTGTGATATTTGCTTCATTGCTGTGGTCTGTAACTAAACCTGCAGTATCTTCAAGATGTGTTGTGCTGTGCTTAGTCTCTCAGTCATGTTCAACTCTGCAACCCCATGAATTCTACCCTGCCAGGCTCTTCTGTCCATGGGGATTCTCCAGGCAAGAATACTGGAGTGGGTTGCCATGCCCTCCTCCAGGAGAATCTTCCCAACCCAGGGATTGAACCTAGGTCTCCTTCATTGCAGGTGAATTCTCTACCATCTGAGCTACCAGGGAGGCCCAAGAATACTGGAATCGGTAGCCCAATCCTTCTCCAGGGGTTCTTTCCGACCCAGGAATTGAACCAGAGTAGCCTACATTGCAGGAGGATTATTTACCAGCCGAGCTACCAGGGAAGCCCATCTTCAAGATATGCCTGTACAAATAATGGAAATGAGCATCATTGCTCTATTTCTGATTCTAGAGGAAAAGTTTGCAGTGTTTGCTATTGAGCATGCTGTTAGCTGTGGGAGTAGTTGTTTTTCAATCAGGAGATCTTCCAAGGCTCACATTTATTGAGCATTTTAAAAATGACCTGATGTAGATTGCCCTTTTCCTATATTGCTCATTTAGACTTTACAAAAACTCTGTGAGGGAGTTTTCCCCACATAGCAAATGTGGAAATTGAGATTCATAGAAATCAAGTAACTTGCCAAAGTTTATGCAATGTACATGACATTTATGGGTTTTGAATTCTGTTCTTTCTCACTTAAAAGCCTAGATTCTTTCCACCTTACCAAATGGCCTCGTGAATAAGGAACCAGGTCTCTGCAGACTTACATTTCATTTTCTTTTCTACAGTGTCAGGCAGTGCCAAGCACATACAAATGCTCAATATCTTGTGGATGAACCCACTGCCACTATGAAAACCCATTTCTAAATGCCCTGAGAGCTTTCTTGTGCCAGTTGAAAAGGGAAGCTGGATAGCTCAGGCAGTTGAATTCCTCTTGCCAAACTCAATGCTCAATTTTGGTGACAGGTTCTCTCAATGGGCCTCTAAGACTGGCTTCCAAAACCATTCATTCTCCAGCCTACATCTGCAACTTTCTCTGTCCTCAAGATTTGCAGCCACTTCCTCTTAGGATCCTAGGGGTTTCTCCAGTGGCTCAGCTGTAAAGAATCCACATGCAATTCAGGAGGCCCAGGAGACGTGAGTTCAACCCCTGGGTTGGGAAGATCCCCTGGAGAAGGGCATGGCAACCCACCCCAGTATTCTTCTCTGCGAAATTTCAAGGACAGAGGAGCCTGTCGGGCTATGGTCCATAGGGTCGCAGAGTCAGACACAACTGAAGTGACTTAGCACACACATACTCTTAGGGTCCTATTGCCTGATTCAGATAAGCAGAGTGCCTCTGCTGCTTTTTTGTCTCTATACCTGGGATCATCCCAGCTGCCATCCCCTCTTCCCCCACCACCAGTATCACATACCTCTAGAGCAACAAGGGACTTCCTGAAAAACCATTCCTGCCCTTAAACCCACCCTCCTTCTGGACATAGAGGAGGAAACCAACCCGTGGCAGGCAAATTGGGTACAATATCAAAAGGAAGGGCAAAAAATAATTCCTCAGACTAAATCCCAGTTTCCAGAACAAAGTGTTTACAGCCTTGGCCCAAAGGTGGTCTAGAAAAGAGACAATCATGCCCTTGAATAACCTTCTTGGGTTCTGAAAAATGTGGAGGGGCAGAGCAAAGCCACAGATAAAAACAAAAACCTCTTCCCTGATTAGGAGAACTCCATAAATCCCCCTCTGGGACATCTTGATTACACATGATTCTGTTCATGTGCCATAAGCCAGGATGACTACCATATGATGGACTGCTGTGTTTTGATTTTTTGGTTCAGGAAAGATGATCACCACAATAGGAAAAATAAACAAAATAGTCAAAAGTTCTTTAAGAGTACAACTCATATTGCAACATTCAGTGGGAAAGCATGTGTGCACATGTGTATGTGTGTGTATTTTAGAACAACATGTGCAGATGCTAATTAAAATTAAAGCCCATAGGGAGCGATAATCTTCAACCTCTATCAGCTTCCCTTAACCCACACATACTTTGGGTAGAATTGTTATGCAGCTCTTAAAGGATCAAGATTGAACCCATGGGCTAGAGACAGAACTTCCTTTGATACTCCCTGCTTGCACGTGGAATTGGAGACAGGAAGGGAGAAGGACATGGTCCTGCCTCCATCTGGGAAATGTCAAACTCCCTCTGAGAGCCCAGAGGACTGGCTTCAGCCATGGAAAATTCGATTCTACCACTTGATACTTGAACTTCCTACTCCAGCGTCTTTGTGGAAAGAACTCTGTGGTTGGGTAGTAGGCAACCATGGAAGTGGAAGCATGAACAAAGATCTTGGACTGTGGGTTATAGACAAAAGAGCCTGGACTTTGTAGTCCTGCCTTAGCCACTTCATTCTTGTGTGAAAAAAAGTTGCTTAACTTCCTGATACTGACAATCCTCACTTGCACAATGGAAGTAGTGCTTTTCAGGGTCCTTGTGATAATTAGAAAGAACATACGTAAAGTGGCTAGCACATTATATGAGCACTCAACTGCATTCAGTGGCAGTTATCAGTATTATCAGAGTTGACCTACTCAATAGTCTCATGTAACTGAGAATACTGAAGCTCAGAGAAGGGAAATAACTCATCAGTATCATGCAGCCAGTTGATGAGAGCCTGGACTGGGACCATGTGATTCTTCCTCTAAATCACTTTGCCTCCTAAGATCTGCAGCAGTGGGAGGTATGAGAACTAAAACACACCCTTGCTACTCTTGAGGACTCTATAATTTAATGGAAGACAGATATATGGAAAAAAATCTATAAAGGTACTTAAGTAAGAAATGGAGAAATAAATGCTTGCATGTATGGTATATTTGCTCAAATACATAGAGTAGGAGAAAGCCTGTGCAGTTAGCTAGACAATTGAAGAGAAGGGCAAGTGAAGTGGCTTATTTTTGTTTCAATTTTCCTGCAGTTTATAAAGCCTATAATTGTAGAAATCATTTTGTCTCACCGTCTATGTGACTTTGTTTAATTTTCTATTAAAAAATGAAGTATTTTCCCAGTGGATTCTCAAGATAGGTTGTATGGAATGTAACTGGACTACCCAGACACAGCCCATTTGTGCCCACCATGAAGAAGACCTGACTCTCATTTTCCCCTAGGTGACTAGGACTCTCCCATCAAGGGTAAGTTAGCAGACAGACGGGGCAAGCATGGGTTCTGTGCACCATCCTGTCTCCTATAACACGATGCCTGGCACATTGTAGGTGCTTAATAAATGTTGTTTCAACAAATTACATGTGGACTGAGCTCCCTTGCACCCCTAGTTCACCTTTCTGCTGCAGCAAGAAAGACCAGCGCAGGAAATGTTTCCCCATCATTTGTTCAACTAAGACAAGAAAAGCTCTTACCAGCGGATGTGTGTGCATGCTCAGTCACTTCAGTCGTGTCTGACTCTTTCTGACCCTGTGGACTGTAGCCCACCAGATTCCTCTGTCCATGGGATTTTCCAGGAAAGAATACTGGAGTGGGTTGCCATTTCTTTCTCCTAGGAATCTTCCCAACCCAGGGATCCATCTCATGTCTCTTACATTTCCTGCACTGGCAGGTGAGTTCTTTACCACTAGCGCCACCTCGGAAGCCCCTCCCAGGGGGACAGCCATACTGAAAAATCCCTCTCTTCAATCTGACTAGTCTTGTCAGGATACTGGAACCTCCTTAGAATTTTCCCAACCTCAAAGACCTCCTGCCAGCCTCAGCAGCCAACATGATTTTACTGGATCCAGATGAAGTCCAGCCTTCTTCACAAACCTCCTCTGACTACCCAGGCACGTGCTTGTCTCCCTTCGCTGAGCAATTTGTACCTTTAGCACACAACTATGAGATTTCTTTTGTAGTATGCTTACACTCGTCCACGTCTGTAAGTGTGTTTTCTCCACAACAAGCTACATTAGTACCTTGAGAGCAAGGACTGTTGTCTTCTACCTTCTGGATCTCTGTGGGTCCTCACACAGGTACATGTGGTTTGTAATAGGTATTCTCCAAGCTTGATTCAAGAGCCCTCTAGTTCTTGGAGAGCATGGCTACTAGCATCTCCACTAAGCATGTTGTACATGACCTTATTTTCATGTATGCTTTTCCTTCAAGGACACTTAGAGCCTAGTGTCTAATCTATGGCTAGCAGTTGCCCAGGACTGCATAGTCTTTATTTATATAACACGGATTATATAAGTCTTGCTTTTTAAAAAAAATCTGCTACATTTATTTTCTTTTCACATAGTCTTCTCTCTCTCATGCATTAGCTTATATAAAGAGGTTATAAATGAGGAAATATGAAATATAAAGTTCTCCTTTTGAAACTGTCAGTGGTTAAAAACGACGCATCCACCTTCGGTTGGCCATTTGGTACTGAAATAAAAAACACAAGGCACTTTGAAAAGCTTATGTCTCTACCAGTGGAAGTTCAGGTAACATGGTTGAATCAAGTCCCATGGCAGCCTTCCAGTTTCCCACACATTTTATATCTGAAACTGGAGTTGCTGATGCCTAGAGAAGAAAAGAAGCTATGAATGAAGTTTGGCCCTTCTTTATCTGCTTGCTGTTGTTGTTCAGTCGTTAAGTCATGTCTGACTCTTTGTGACCTCATGGACTGCAGCATGCCAGGCTGCTCTGTCCTCCACTGTTTCCGTGAGTTTGCTCAATCTCATATCCATTGAGTCAGTGATGTCATCCAACCTCATTCTCTGTCATCCCCTTCTCCATCTGCCCTCAATATTTCCCAGCACCAGGGTCTTTTCCAATGAGTTGTCTCTTCACATCAAGTGGCCAAACTACTGGGACTTCAGCTTCAGCAATAGTCCTTCCATTGAGTATTCAGGGTTTTAGGAACCTGAATTTAGGATTTAGGATTGACTGGTTTGACTTCCTTGCAGTCCAAAGGACTCTCTAACACCACACAGTTCAAAGGCATCAATTCTTTAGCACTTGGCCTTCTTTTTGGACTAACTCTCACATCTGTGCATGACTACTGGAAAAACCATCATTTACTTATATCCTGTTTATATGCTTTTATCAGCCTTTTATCCCCTTGAGAGCAGTCCCCAAGCTGAGGGTTTAAGACCACCCACAAAGCTGTTCACATCTGTTTTCCCCGAGACCACACAGTGGGAGAAGAAGAACTCTTTGGTGGGAAGAAATGGGTCACAATCCTCTCCCAGTCTCAGGAGCCCAACCAGGAGAAACAAAGAAGTAGTTGAACAAGGAGCAAAGAAATTGCAAAAGGGGAAATTATTTCATGTCAATAGAATTTGGAAGTATCATTTTATGTTTGGACATTCTCATTTTACAGATGAGTAAAACTGAGAGAGGGCAGATGGCTGACCCAAAACCACAGTACAGACTGGTAATCATCTCCCTGGAAGACTGAGCAGCCTTTTCTAGCTCCACAGCCTCTCCTGCCTTAGGATTCCAGTTCTGAACAGAAACTCCATTCTGCTCCTGCATGTGTAGCCCCCAGTCTGCACCCTCACTGTCCATTTAAGGCCCAGGTCCAAGTCTCTCCTACTTCACTGAGGATGCTGTAACTGAATTCTTTCTCTGGTGAAAGGCAGAATTTCTCCAAGACTGACCCATGTACCACCAGCATCTGAATTCCTTGGAAGACCATTGTTGCTAAAGCCTTCTAAGGCTTACTGAGTCAGTTGCTGGAGGTAGTCTGGGGATTTGCATTCTCACAGGAGCCCAAAGGGATGGCTGGACACATTGAACCTCAGAAATGCAGGTCAAGGGAAGCGCCAGGGGCAACCTTGCCCTTCCTCCATCCCCCTTCTCCCAGCTGCAACCCAGCAGACATTTTAGCAGGAGCTGGAGAAAGTTTGTTAAGACAGGGACTCTCCCCAACATCAGAAGGACTGTGTGAGCAAAATCCTCTATGCAACTGCATATGTTGAGAACCAGCCGTTTCTTTTCTTTCTTTTGAAGATTCTTTGATGTGGACCATCTTTAAATACTTTTATTGAATTTGTTACAATGTTGCTTCTAGGTTTCTTTTTATGTTTAGGTTTTCTGGTTGTAGGGCATGTGAGATTTTAGCTCCCCGACCAGGGATAGAACCTTCAACCCCTGCATTGGAAGGCAAAGTCTTAACCACTGGGTGGTCAGGGAAGTCCCTCGTTTCTTAATGGATAGTTAAAAAGCTGAATTGTGAGCTAAGAAGACATCTATTCTTCTTCCCCCCATCTCTGCCCTGCTCTCCTTCTTCCCCAACCTCAAGACTTTTACGTGTTTCTAAACTTTTATAACTTCGAGTGCTGTTTACTTTCTTCTTCATGACCACTCAGAAGGCCAGGGGCCTTCACATTTCCTCCCACAGATAATACAGAAACAGTCACAGCAATAACTATAGAGTTGTGATGATCCAATCCTGGCTCCAATGAAGCCTTGAAGTATTGACTAGGGCACACCTATTTTCACTTGCTCAACTTGTGGCAGATTATGGAGTCAGGGTTTTTTCTTACTTTCTTCAAATCAGTTGTCCTTCTCACTGAAAGGGTGTCCATGACAAGATCTGGCCTGTTGATGTTATGTGCATGATCAGTTCAATGCAACACAGCTATTCTCCCCACTGCCCTCACCCCCCTCTCATGTAGGCATGATCTGTAAGTGGAAGCTTCTGTGGGAGAGAACAAGGACAAAATGAGCACAGCAGAGAGAGAAGGGATGAGCATAAGAGAGGAGAAGCTTCAATTTCCTTTGTGAGTCTAATTAG
Organism: Antilocapra americana; assembly: GCA_007570785.1. Classification (NCBI taxonomy): domain Eukaryota; kingdom Metazoa; phylum Chordata; class Mammalia; order Artiodactyla; family Antilocapridae; genus Antilocapra; species Antilocapra americana. Next base: position 31,355,742 of record ML661897.1, on the reverse strand, counting down.
ATGCTATGGGAGAGGAAAAACTCTGATGAGAGGGGAGACCACTACACAGGGAGTTTGAGAGCCAGAGAGTCCCAGTTTCCCTCGGACATTGCCTACTCAAGGATGGAGAGGTTTATTTGGTTGTGATTTAAAGGAGGAAGAGTTGAGCTAAGAGCTGGCAGCAGGGCACAGATTATATCAAGCACAGATAAAATGATCCCTTTAACAGCAACCTTGATAAGCTTATGTAGGTAAGTATATATCATGCAAGGTCTGCTTATCAGGTGGGTTGAAGTATTCAGCCTAGAGAGGTAGACATATGCATGGAAACATTTATGCATGCCTGTGTGCATGCATGGACTTCCCCGGTGTCTCAGGCATTAAAGAATCTGCCTGCAATGCAGGAGACAGAATGGCAGAAATAAATGAAACAGAAAGGAAAAATGAAAAAAGAATTAAAAGAAATGAGGACAATATTAGAGACCTCTAGGACAATATTAAACGCACCAATATTCGAATCATAGGAGTCCCAGAAGAAGAAGACAAAAAGAAAGACCATCAGAAAATCCTTGAAGAGATAATTGTTGAAAATTTCCCTAAATTGGGGAAGCAAATAGCCACTCAGGTCCAAGAAACACAGAGAGTCCCAAATAGAATGAACCCCAAACGGAACACCCCAAGACACATATTAATCAAATTAACAAATATCAAATACAAAGACCAAATATTAAAAGCAGCAAGGGAGAAGCAAAAAATAACTCACAAGGGGAATCCCGTAAGGATAACAGCTGATCTCTCAATAGAAACGCTTCAGGCCAGAAGGGAATGGCAGAGCATTCTTAAAGTCATGGAAGAAAACAATCTACAACCCCGATTACTGTACCCAGCAAGGATCTCATTCAAATTTGAAGGAGAATTCAAAATTTTCTCAGACAAGCAGAAACTGAGAGAATTCAGTAACACCAAACCAGCCCTCCAACGAATGCTAAAGGAACTTGCCTAGATAGGAAACACGGATGGGATAGATAATCTGGAACCCAAAACAATAAAATAAATGGCAACAGGACCATACTTATCAATAATTACCTTAAATGTAAACGGGCTGAATGCCCCAACCAAAAGACAAAGATTGGCCGACTGGATACAGAAACAAGATCCCTATATATGTTGTCTACAAGAGACCCACCTCACACCTAGGGACACATATAGACTGAAAGTTAAAGGCTGGAAAAAGATATTCCATGCGAATAAAGACCAAAAGAAAGCAGGAGTGGCAATACTCATATCAGATAAAGTAGACTTTAAAATAAAGGCAGTGAAAAGAGATAAAGATGGACATTACATAATGATCAAAGGATCAATCCAGGAAGAAGAAATAACAATTATAAATATTTATGCACCTAACATAGGAGCTCCACAATATGTAAGGCAAATGCTAACAAGTATGAAAGGGGAAATCAACAACAACACAATAATAGTGGGAGACTTTAATACACCACTCACACCAATGGATAGATCAACTAGACAGAAAAGTAACAAGGAAATTCAAACTTTAAATGATACAATAGATCAACTAGACCTAATTGATATCTATAGGTCATTCCACCCCAAAACAAGGAATTTCACCTTTTTCTCAAGTGCCCACGGGACCTTCTCCAGAATAGATCACATCCTGGGCCATAAATCTAACCTTGATAAATTCAAAAATATTGAAATCATCCCAAGCATCTTTTCTGACCACAATGCAGTGAGATTAGATATCAATTATAGGAGAAAACCTTTCAAAACTTCCAACATATGGAGGCTCAACAACACACTGCTGAATAACCAACAAATCACAGAAGAAATCAAAACTGAAATTCAGTTATGCATGGAAATGAATGAAAAAGAAAACACAAAAGCCCAAAACCTATGGGACACTGTGAAAGCAATGCTAAGGGGAAAGTTCATAGCAATACAAGCTCACCTCAGGAAACAAGAAAAAAATCAAATAAATGACCTGACTTTACACCTAAAGCAACTAGAAAAGGAAGAGATGCAGAAGCCCAGGTCTAGTAGAAGGAAAGAAATCTTAAAGATCAGGGCAGAAATAAATGCAAAGGAAACAAAAGTGACCATAGCAAAAATCAACCAAGCCAAAAGCTGGTTCTTTGAGAAGATAAATAAAATTGACAAACCATTAGCCAGACTCATCAAGAAACAAAGGGAGAAGAACCAAATCAACAGAATTAGAAATGAAAACGGAGAGATCACAACAGAAAACACAGAAATACAAAGGATCATAAGAGACTATTATCAGCAACTATATGCAAATAAACTGGACAACCTGGATGAAATGGACAAATTCCTAGAAAAGTACAACTTTTCAAGACTAAACCAGGAAGAGATAGATAATATTAATAGACCCATCACAAGCACGGAAATTGAAACCGTAATCAGAAATCTTCCAAAAAACAAAAGCCCAGGACCAGATGGCTTCACAGCTGAATTCTACCAAAAATTTAGAGAAGAGCTAACACCTATTCTACTCAAACACTTCCAGAAAATTGCAGAGGAAGGTAAACTTCCAAACTCATTCTATAAGGCCACCATCACCCTAATTCCAAAACCCGACAAAGATGCCACAAAAAAAGAAAACTACAGGCCAATATCACTGATGAACTTAGATGCAAAAATCCTCAACAAAATTCTAGCAAATAGAATCCAACAACACATCAAAAAGATCATACATCATGATCAAGTAGGCTTTATCCCAGGGATGCAAGGTTTCTTCAATATTCGTAAATCAATCAATGTAATACACCACATTAACAAATTGAAAAATAAAAATCACATGATTATCTCAATAGATGCAGAGAAAGCCTTTGACAAAATTCAACATCCATTTATGATAAAAACCCTCCAAAAAGTAGGAATAGAAGGAACATACCTCAACATAATAAAAGCTATATATGACAAACCCACAGCAAACATTATCCTCAATGGTGAAAAGCTGGAAGCATTCCCCCTGAAATCAGGAACAAGACAAGGGTGCCCACTCTCACCACTACTTTTCAACATAGTCTTGGAAGCCTTGGCCACAGCAATCAGAGCAGATAAAGAAATCAAAGGAATCCAGATTGGAAAAGAAGAAGTAAAACTCTCTCTGTTTGCAGATGACATGATCCTCTATATTGAAAACCCTAAAGACTCTACGAGAAAATTACTAGAGCTAGTCAGTGAATATAGAACAGTTTCAGGATACAAAATCAACACATAGAAATCCCTGGCATTCCTATACACTAACAGTGAGAAATCAGAAAGAGAAATTAAGGAAACAATTCCATTCACCATCGAAACAAAAAGAATAAAATACTTAGGAGTATTTCTACCTAAAGAATCAAAAGACTTGTATATAGAAAACTATAAAACACTGATGAAAGAAATCAAAGAGGACACAAACAGATGGAGAAATGTGCCGTGTTCATGGACTGGAAGAATCAACATAGTGAAAATGAGTATACTACCCAAAGCAATCTATAGATTCAATGCAATTCCTATCAAGCTACCAGAGGTCTTTTTCAAAGAATTAGAACAAATAATTTCTCAATTTGTATGGAAATACAAAAAACCTCGTATAGCCAAAGCAATTTTGAGAAAGAAGAATGGAACGGGCGGAATCAACCTACTGGACTTTAGGCTATACTACAAATCCACAGTCATTAAGACAGTATGGTACTGGCACAAAGACAGAAACATAGATCAATGGAACAGAATAGAAAGCCCAGAGATAAATCCAAGCATCTATGGACACCTTATCTTTGACAAAGGAGGCAAGAATATACAATGGAGAAAAGACAACCTCTTTAACAAGTGGTGCTGGGAAAACTGGACAGCCACTTGTAAAAGAATGAAACTAGATCACTTTCTAACACCATACACAAAGATAAACTCAAAATGGATCAAAGATCTAAGCAGAAGACCAGAAACTATAAAACTCCTAGAGGATAACATAGGCAAAACACTCTCTGCTATAATCCAAAGCGGGATACTCCATGACCCACCTCCCAGAATATTGGAAATAAAAACACGAATAAACAAATGGGACCTAATTAAAATTAAAAGCTTTTGCACAACAAAGGAAACTATAAGCAAGGTGAAAAGACAGCCTTCAGAATGGGAGAAAATAATAGCCAATGAAACAACAGACAAACAATTAATCTCAAAAATATACAAACAACTCCTGCAGCTCCATTCTAGAAAAATAAACAACCCAATTAAAAAGTGGGCCAAAGAACTTAACAGACATTTCTCCAAAGAAGATATAAAAATGGCTAACAAACACATGAAAAGATGCTCAACATCACTCATTATCAGAGAAATGCAAATCAAAACTACAATGAGGTACCACTTTACACCAGTCAGAATGGCTGCCATCCAAAAGTCTACAAGCAATAAATGCTGGAGAGGATGTGGAGAAAAGGGAACCCTCTTACACTGTTGGTGGGAATGCAAACTAGTACAGCCACTATGGAAAACAGTGTGGAGGTTCCTTAAAAAGCTGCAAATAGACCTGCCATATGACCCAGCAATCCCACTGCTGGGCATATACACCGAGGAAACCAGAATTGAAAGAGCCACGTGTACCCCAATGTTCATCGCTGCATTGTTTACAATAGCCAAGACATGGAAGCAACCTAGATGCCCATCAACTGACGAATGGATAAGAAAGCTGTGGTACATATACACAATGGAATATTACTCAGCATTAAAAAAAAATTCATTTGAAGCAATTCTACTCAGATGGACGAAACTGGAGCCCATTAT
>ML661897.1:31251238-31350857 GCA_007570785.1 Antilocapra americana | reverse complement strand
TGACAATGTATGGCAAAAACAATTAAAAAAAAAAAAAAGAAAAAGAATCCTTCTGCCAATGCAGTAGACACAAGAGACAAAGATTCGATCCCTGGGTTGGGAAGATCCCCCGGAGAAAGAAATGGCAATCCGCTCCAGTGTCCTTGCTTAGGAGATCCCATGGAGTCTGGCAGGCTACCATCCATGGGGTTGCAAAGAGTCAGAGGCGACTGAGCTCGGGGATGATGATGAGCTCCTGGGACTTGCGGGTGACGCCCAGGGCTCTCTGGGGCACACCTGGTGTCTCAGACCTCCCTGAAGAGGGCCCTTGTCCACCTCACAGCCTGCGGTGTCATGACAGGTGGCCGGCAATGATTGCTGACATACCTATGGTTTATTAACACCGCCATAGTCATTAACCATCACCATTAAAAAGAGTGCATGTCCCGTGTTTGTTTGCTTGGTCAGTGTTTGCTTGGAAGTGAAAGCAGCACCGTGCGCTCTGGGTCACTGGAGGAAGGCGGCACCTGTACCCCACGCCTTAGGAGTTGCCATCTCCTCTTAAGCATCAAGAGACCTGGAGTAGCAGATGCAGGCACCTAGAAACCGTTCCCTCTCCCTGTGGAGTTCCTGATTGCAACGAACCTTGTTTTCAGTCTTCATTTCCTTTGCACTCATTACCGATTCCGGTATATACTACTTAGTGGCTAAATAGGAGGGGGAAGGAATTGAGATACAAATTTCGAAATTTTAATGCCATCTGTTTGCTTTTTTCCCCTCAAAGAACTTTCTCTGCTTTTTTCTTCTCTTATTTGTTCTCCCTTCTCTTCCATTATATCCCAAAGACTGATGGACTGCCTCTGAAGTCGCACACTAGAAAGTCATGGATGATCAGTCATGTCCGACTCTTTGTGACCCCAGACGCTGTAGCCTGCTAGGCTCCTCTGTCCATGGAATTCTGTAGGCAAGAACACTGAAATGGGTTGCCATTTCTTCCTCCAGGAGATCTTCCTGACCCAGGCATCAAACCCAAGTCTCCTCTGTTTCTTGAATTGCAGGTGGATTCTTTACCTGCTGAGCCTTTGGGGAAGCTCAAAGTCATACCCTCAAGACTGCAAATTCCTTGGACCAGGTACTTCTTTCTTTATCTCTCTCTTCAGAGTAAGCCACTTTGCAGTCACCCTCTGGGGAGTCAGGGTGAACTAGTGCTATCAGGAGCTCTAAGCTTTTAGTTCTAGGGGTGACTCTTCTGACTGTTGTTAATTCCCAGATCTTCAACCTCCACAGTTTCCTGGATCAGGTAGGTCCTCTCTGCTCTCTCTTCCCACTGCTCCTTTCAAAAATAGCCCTTTTCCATTTTACAAAACCAAGGCATGCATCCTTCCCCAATTTTACTCTGATTGATCATTCTAGGATAAAAACACCTTCTGGAAGCCAAACCTCCTTTATTAATGAAAGTACTAGAAACTCATGGGACAGTTTCCTCTTTTTACTGATTCTATACATTTTTTCCTGTTAAGGATGAAGCATGGTGATAGAAATGGAGTATGTTAGCCCCTTTGGGGAGGGTCGAGACAATGAGAGCGATGGCAGTTCTGTTTAATAACCTCACTTCTCCCAAGTCTGGCTTTTGTCAAATAATGCTTTGCTGTTGTAGGAGAAAATGGTGAGAGCAGAGCAGAGGAGAAAATTGGTAAGAAATATTGAATACTAAAAATGTCTCTTTTTTTCCACAAATTTAATCACAAGCAATTATGTTCAGCTGTTCTCAGTACTCATCTTTGGGAAGTGTCATTATCTGGAAAGAAAAAGCACCTTGGAATAGCTGAAACAGTAGAGGTTAGTGACACGGATTCTATTAAATGTAATGGGGATGTTTTCCAAGGCTACCAAATGATAAAACCTGGGGAAAAAGCTTTCCCTGGTTTCTTTTAAATTCAATGTTTGTGTATCCTTCAACAATTTAGGTAAAATCTAGATTATCAAACTGTATCATGAAATATTTATTCCATTTAGTCAGTTCTCTGCTTATTGTTTTTTCTTACTATTTTCTAACTCTGATTAATAAAATAAAATGGTATTCTAGCTGCTGCACCATTTTGACATTACTAGTGTGTAGAGTTCTCTTTCTTGAAATATATGGGGAAAGTCTTGATCACACTTCACAATATTAATGGCATTATTTCTAAAGTTATATACATAATTCTTACTTAATGATTTTCAAGAGCTGAAAGACAGAGTCAGTGCATGCATGCATGTACATTTACCAAAGGACTACCAGGAGTTTTATTCTTCTTGCTTCATAAATAACACATTTCTTTGGCTACAAATTACACAGCATTGTTTCAGACTAAGTAGTGAGCAACAGCATGTAGATTTATTATTGTTTTCATAAATTATAAAAACAGACTATATTAGTTTTATATTAGTTTAATCTTGATTTGACTGCTTTTAGTAATCTCTCATAAAAAGTCCAAATCCCATAATATATTACTCAATGATTTTTAATAATCTTCCTGAAATGTATATTAACCTATTCATTTGCAATTGATAAATGAAGTCAGATATTTTATGACAGAAAGCAAGTCTGATTGGGCTGAAGGTTTGACAGTGATGACTGACGTTTCCAATTAGATTGTGAGGCAGACAGTTCCCCCTATGCTGAGTAAGCGAAATTTGAACTTAAAGAATGGGATAAGATAGAAGCAGTTTATAGAAAAATATTGTATGGTCAGAGCTGTATTGACATTAGCAAAAATTTTAATTTTTCCAATTTTATCTGTGTATATCATGCTAAATAACAAAATGGGGGAAAAAGGAATGGGTACAAATACTGGTCTTTTAATAAATTTTAACAGTCTTTTTGGTATTCTTCCAAGAAACTGAGAAAGGGAATGCATCTAATAAATTCAGAAATGAAAAATAAACATATAAAAATTCATACACGTACACACACCCCTATTCATTTTTAAAGAAGTTGGTTTCCAATTCTTTGCTTTCAGCAAAAGTGCAGAAGAACCTAATCAAACTGCTAGTAAACAGTGTCAGTCAACTGAACACTAAAAAAATAATTATTAATAATATAGTATCAAGTGACTTTTAGCCTATAAGAATTCAAAACTCCTAGCAGTATTTTTCTCTACTCACTATTTTCAATTCTTGAGCTTCTGTTTTCTTTAATCTCATGCCCAACAAGATTTTTGCCCTCAACTACTCCAATAAAATAACTCTTGTTTGTTTAAGGTCACAATGACTTCAGTGTTATTAAATCCATAATCAATTCTTAAAGCTAATAGCATTTGACCTTTTAGTAACCACTTCATGGCTATTCATTTCCTCTTCCTGAAATTGCTTTTGTCCCTTGTCTTCCTAAACTCTGCACACTCTTCATTTTTCTCTGGATTTACTGATCATATTTCGATTTATTTTTCTATTTGCTCCTCTTCTCCTTTATCTCTTATTGTTGGAGTGCCTCAGGGTTCAATTCTTAGACCTGTTTCCTCTCTATTACAATGCCTCCCTAGGTGATCTCATCGCATCAGTGGTTTCACAGTCCAGCTCTGCCTTGATGACGTGTATCTGCATCACAGACTTTTCCCCTTAACTCCTGATTCCATCCAAATGGCTAATCATCAGTGATGCTTAATAGCAATAACAGAATTATCATGTCTGAATGATCTTAACTCCCCAAACCCTTCTTCACATGGTTCTCCATCAAAGCTCAGAACAATGTCATCCTTCCATTTGAACAGAAGAACCTGGATGTCATCCTTGACTCTGGCTCTCACAATCCAAATCCCACTTGTCGTGAAATCACCTTTGCCCTTCCTTTACAATACATCCAGCATCTGGCCCCTTCTCACCATTGCTGTCACTATCCTAATCTTGCCTGGACTTTTGTAATAGACTCCTAATGGTCCTTTACTCACTGTTTTGTCTACCCACCTACCTCCTATTCTCAATACAGCAGCCAGAGTGAGCCATTCCTGTGCTCAAAGGCTCAAAACCCTCCAGGGATTCCCCAGCTCACTCCAGGTAAGGGCCAGTATGCTTACAATGGCCTGCAGGGACCAACACTCTCACCTCATTATCTCTCTGAATTTACCTCCTATGACTTTCCTCTCATTCTGCTCTAGCCCCACTGATCTCTTCATAGTTGTGGCTCAAACAATCCCCACCTCTGGACATTTGAGGGCTTCCCAGGTGGCACTAATGGTAAAGAACATGCCTGCCAATGCAGGAGGTGTAAGAGACAGGGGTTCTATCCCTGGATTGGGAAGATTTCCTGGAGAAGGGCATGGCAACCCACTGCAATATTCTTGCCTGGAGAATTTCATGGACAGAGAAGCCTGGTGGGCTGCAGTCTAGAGGTTGCAGAGTCGGATATGACTGAAGTGACTTAGCATGCAGTCACTGGACATTTGTAGTGGCTGTTTCTTTTACCTGAACCACTCCTCCTCCAGGTGTCTGCAAGGCCCATTCCCTCTTTTCTTTCAAATGTTTGTTCAGGCATTAATCACTAAGATCTACTCTGACTACCAATTTAAAACTGCACTCCCCTTACCCTGCTTATTTTTTCTACAGTGATTATTGTGTTTATTCTATTCATGGTCTCTCCCTTCCTAGAATATATGCTCAGTGAGAGAAGGGTTTTTTTGGTTTGTTTGTTTGTTTGTTTGTTCTTGTTCATTTCTATAACTTCAGGGCCTTGAGGACTACCTGGAAATAAAACATATTCGGGCTTCTCAGATAGCTCAGTGGTAAAGAATCTGCCTGCTGATGTAGGAGACATGAGTTTGATCCCTGGGTCAGAACAATCTCCTGGAGGAGGAAATAGCAACCCACTGCAGTATTCCTGTCTGGGAAATCCCATGGACAGAGGAGCCTAGAGGGTTACAGTCTATGGGGTTGCAAAGAGTCAGACACGACTGAGCAACTGAGCAACTGAGCACACAAGAAGTACTCAATGAATACAGTTGGCCTATATAATTCACATGTTCTGAATTTGCAGATTCACCTACTTGCTAAAATACATTTGTAACTCCCAAATCCATGTTCATGACATACTTGCAGTAATTTGAAGACAATGCACTGAGCGCTGAAAAATTTGAGTCACCTGGTGTTCACATTCCAAACTGAAAGTGAGCAGTGCGGTTGGCTTCCTTCTTGTTTCAACTCTCATACTGTAAATAAGTGTCCGTTTTGTGGTCTATTTTATGCTTAATTTTCTGCCTTTTTGTGGTTTGGTTGCTGATTTTACTGCTGAAAATGGAGCTACCCCTTTATTTTCTGGCACTGGATAGTGCTCTGGAGACGTCCAAAGGAAGCCTGGATTTTCTTCCTTCATTTAAGGACATTTAGCTTTAAAAATACCTTGGAATAATTTTTGCTGCACTTTTTGGGTCCTCTATTTCAGGAATACCTTTCATCCATATGTTATATCATTTCTGCCTGCCCTTGGTATCTGTAGCTTTATCTGTACTCATTATATCTTTCCTTTTCCTTCCCCTTACATTCTCTCTGGAAGGACTTTCATTTCAAAACTTTAATTAAATTTTCAGCCATGTCTATTCTGTTTTGGTTGCTCTAATTTTTAGTTCTGTAATGATATTGTTTCAGAGAAGGCAGTGGCAACCCACTCCAGTACTCTTGCCTGGAAAATCCCATGGACCGAGGAGCCTGGTAGGCTGCAGTTCATGCGGTTGTTAGGAGTCAGACACTACTGAGAGACTTCACTTTCACTTTTCATTTTTATGCACTGGAGAAGGAAATGGCAACCCACTCCAGTATTCTTGCCTGGAGAATCCCAGGGATGGGGGAGCCTGAAGCGATTTAGCAGCAGCAGCAGCAGCAGCAATGATATTGTTTGGGTGCTCTGTCCCTTTAGTTCTGCAATCCTTCTTTTATTTATTTATTATTTTAAATATATTTATTTAATTTTTTTTCTTTACATTATCGTGTTGGTTTTGCCATATATTGACATGAATCCACCATGTGTATACATGTGTTCCCCTTCCAGAACCCCCTCCCACCTCCTTCCCGATTCCAACCCTCTGGGTCATCCCGGTGCACCAGCCCTGAGCACCCTGTATCATGCATCAATCCTGGGCTGGCGATTCATTTCACATATGATAGTTTACATGTTTCAAAGCCGTTCTCCCATGTCATCCCACCTTTGCCCTTTCCCATAGAGTCCAAAAGACTGTTCTATACATCTGCATCTCTTTTGCTGTCTCGCCTATAGGGTTATTGTTACTATCTTTCTAAATTCCATATATATGCATTAGCATAGTGTATTGTTATTTTTCCTTCTGGCTTACTTCACTCTGGATAATAGGATCCAGTTTTGTCCACCTCAGTAGAACTGATTGAAATGTATTCTTTTTAATGGCTGAGTAATATTCCATTGTGTATATGTACCACAGCTTTCTTATCCATTCGTCTGATGATGGACATCTAGGTTGCTTTCATGTCCTGGCTATTGTAAACAGCACGGCAATGAACATTGGGGTACACATGTCTCTTTCAATTCTGGTTTCCTCGGTGTGTATGCCCAGCAGTGGGATGCAATCCCTCTTTTAATGTCCTTCTGTTCTTTTGACATCTTGTCTTTAACTCCTTTGTAAGAAATAGAATTCATGCTATTAACAAATTATTCCATAGCCTGCAGCCCTTGCAGGGAATCTTCCTCTGTTTCTTAGGTTATATTTTCTGTCACCTGAGTTATTTTTCTGTCCCCTGTAGCCTTTCTTTCTTTCTCGATTTTTGTGTGATAGATTTTCACAGTCACCATGACATGCTCACTTTACTCCTGTCCTCATGCCAAGCATGAGCAACTCTGACAGTCATGGGGAGGTGAGGGTAAATTCTTCTTAACATTTCCCCCGTACATTTTTTTTTAATACAACTCCATTTCCCTTTATTTTTAAACTATATTTATTATTTATTTTATTACATCTTAGTTGTGGCATACAGGATCTTTCATTGTGGTGCATAGACTTCTCTCTAGTTGCAACTCATGGGCTCAATTGCCTGATAGCATGTGGGATCTTGCTTCCCTGACCAGGGGTTAAACCCTTGTCATCTGCATTGTAAGGTAGATTCTCAACCACTGGACCATCAGGGAAATCCCTCCTTCATCTTATTGATACATTTTTTGACTTCTCTTCTGAGCCAAATTTGAGAAATATCATTTTCTTACTGCTTTTCACTATCTTGGTGGTTCAGTCAAATAAAAAAGTTCAACTGGAGTGGGTGAAGTTTCTTTGGAAAACTAGAGGCTTAGCCTTTCTTCTGAGATAAAAAAAAAAAAACTCTATGTTATAGATTACCCCTTATGGATCAAGGATATATTCAATTCTTGTGGGGAAACACCCTTGTGTTTTAGATCATTCTCCTGACTTAGACTGGAATTCTGATAAATGGTGAATCCAAGTAGCTTTTCTGCCTCTGTTGAGACAGTATAACGCTTAGGATCAACTGGTCCTAATTTTTTTCTATAAACCAGGCAACTAGTAGTATCATGAGAATTTTATAAGTCTTAAATAGAATGTTGCATATACTGGTATATCATCATGTTATAGGCTTCCCCAATGGCTCAGCAGTTAAGAATCTGCCTGAAATGCAAGAAATACAGGAGATCCCTGGGTAGGGAAGGTACCCTGCAAGAAGGCATGGCAACCCATGCCAGTGTTCTTGCCTGGAGAATCCCTTGGACAGAAGAGCCTGGTTGGGTTGCAAAGAGTTGGATGTGACTGAAGCGACTGAGCATGTACATCATGCCACACTTGCTCAAAACATGTTAGATATGATTATTTAATTGCAGTGAGAGAAGAAAATTTCCTTCCAAAGAGCCTCTCTGTGCTTTTGCCCTGAGCTGGGTACTCAGTCACTCATTCTTTAATTCTGCCTTTTTTCTAAATGGTGTTGCTTTCTTGGGATTTTATTAATTTACTACATTTGTCTCTTATCATTTGTTGGAGGTGTGTATGGGAGGAGAAGGGCTTATGATGAGCCATGGTCAAGTATTTCCTTTATTGATTTTCTTGGGGACTACTTTTAAAAATTATATGACATGAGCTCATATCTATTTATTTCTGATTGCTGATGGTGATCATTTTGTTACTGATGTTAGCTTCAATCCGTTTTAGGATGGGATATTGTTTATCTTCCTCCATTCATCGTGTCTGCCTAGAAGTTCAAAAAGGATTAGAGACAGAAGGCAGGCACTCAGGCTGGGATCTGAGGGAGGGAGGGAGCAGACACAGAAATGGATAAGAGGGGATGGTGAAGGGCAGAGGTTAGTTAGCCATGAAGGGAACAGTAGGTGATGAATGACACTAGGTAGGCAGACTGAAGTCTAGTCAGAGATTTTGGAGCCCAGGAGGAAGAACTGAGACTAGTGGTGGGTTTAGGCTGTTGATCTACAAGACCTGGCTCTCCTGCAGGTCATCTGTTGACATGATGTCTCTCCCTACAAGCTGCCACAGCCACATGGCCCAGCGGTTCTGACTGGGGTGGACATGCATGTCTTGCTCTTTAGTGAAACAGAGACCACCAGGCAGGGAGGCAGTTGCAGAAGATAACAAAATTCTGTCTGTTAGGAATAGATATGGCTGAGACTACATCTGATCCTATTAGTCTAAGGCTTTTAATTTTTTTTTTTAAATATTAAAAAAAAATCTGGTTGTGCCTCATGGCATGTGGGATCTTAGTTTCCCAGCCAGGGATACAACCCATGTCCCCTGTATCGGACATATGGAGTGTTAATCGCTGGACCGCCAGAGGAATCTCCTACTGCTGTTGTTGTTCAGTCGCTAAGTCATGTCTGCCTCTTTGTGACCCTATGAACTACAACAGGCAAGACGCTCCTGTCCTTCACTACTTCCCAGAGTCTGCTCAACTTCATGCCCCCTATTAGTCTATGTTTTATCTACCTCTGAAGTGTGGGGGCCAAGCAGTCCCAGGAGCCACTACTAATGATATACTCACAAGTTCTCATACCTTCAGGTTCTAACATTGGTTTGGACATCAGAAAGAGAGACAATTCATGACTCCATAAATACCATGACCTTTTTCATTAAGTCTAGTTAATGTTGCTCCTGAATCGAGAGCTTCCAGAGTCATTGCCCATCCATGTGTATCCAGAGCCAGTGCTGAAGCCTTGCACAAAAGATGTTCCTTAATTAAATGAAGAAAAGATAGATCAGTTTGACAGCACTCCAGAAGTTAGAGAATATCCCTTGAGTCCCTCCACCCCTCCCTCCCACCCTATTGCTGTCTCTAATTTAGCACCAACTTCTTCCCAAGGAGCTTGAATATGCCAGCAGAGTGAGGAATCATCCACCAGGCGGGTTATTTTAAATCTTTAATAGACATATTACCTTACATTATGGCTTCATCATCCGCCCCTCAGTGTGAGCACAAAGAGAACATCCATCACAATTAGTGTAACATCCCGAACACATAAAAAAGATGAAAATGTGCAGCTTAGATGGATGTAAGGGAGCCCAGCCTCTCAGAGTGACTTTCTGTTACACTGTGGGCACACAGCCAGGCCTGGATGTGGCTTTCCCAGGGGCTGAGAAGGGGAGTAGGCCATGCTCTAACCCCAGAGCACTGTTTCATGATGTTTGTCCTTCTCCAGAAAGGCAGAGCCTTCCAGTGTGCTAAGCTGAAGCCATAGCTGTCATTTACAAAGTTCTAGCCTCACTTCTGGGCTTCCCTGGTGGGTCAGATGGTAAAGTATCTGCCTGTAAATTGGGAGATCTGGGTTTGATCCATGAGTTGGGAAGATCCCCTGGAGGAGGGCATGGCAACCCTCTTCAGAATTCTTGCCTGGAAAATGTCCATGGACAGAGGAGCCTGGCAGGCTACAGTCCATGGGGTCACAAAGATTTGGACATGACTGAACAACCAAGCACAGCACAGTCTCGCTTCTATTACTGGCCAAACTGAGGTTGGTGGCCAAAATTTGGAGTTCCACGTCCATAGCGATCAGAAAGGAAGAATGTGGTTACTGAGCCCAGTACTGTATTAGGCTCTTCTCACCATTTTTAGCTCATGGAATCTCTATGACCACTATATGAAATAGATATGACTATTCAAACTTTTGCAAAGGAGAAAACAGGTTCAAAAATGTCCTGAGACTCATACCCTGGTGAACCTATTTCCAAAGATAATTTTCTTAGAATGTAGTCACTGGACAAGACAAGTGTGCCAAGAGCTAAAGCGAGGAGGAGGTAAGGAGATGCTGTTCCAAGCTTGGCGGCAAGAGAGATGTGCTACTGAGATGTGAAAACCTGCTGTCCTTTCCCCTCTCCTTCTTTGACCTTCATCTGCAGGTAATCCATCATAAGGCCCGATAAACGTGTATTCTATTACACAGATCCAGACTGTCTGCAATCGCAAGGGTTCCTAGGTCTGGGGACAAGTCTCATAGTTAACAAATCTTGGGGGTGCCAAATCTATGATGTCTAAACAACTGTGGCTGGTGAGAGACTTTGAAGCTGTCAGAATATTTCAGGAAAATGCAGCCAGACTTAGTATTATTTAAGCAATGCTTAGAAAAACTCTTGTGTTATGATTTTGGTATCTGATTTATATAAATGTATGGACACATATTTGAAACATTTGTAAACCATAAGCAAAAATATGCAAAAATATATTTTCTTGGTGTCTATGTTTTCTCTGACATTCTGGGATCT
Organism: Antilocapra americana; assembly: GCA_007570785.1. Taxonomy (NCBI): domain Eukaryota; kingdom Metazoa; phylum Chordata; class Mammalia; order Artiodactyla; family Antilocapridae; genus Antilocapra; species Antilocapra americana. The sequence continues at coordinate 31,340,172 of ML661897.1, read as the reverse complement.
CAAAAAGGCAAAGTGTTATCTGAGACTCCTTCCTGAAGGGTGTCTCTAAGTAGTTGAGTAATGCTTTCAAGTAAAATAAAGGAATTAGACATAATCTGTAATATCTCTTTCAAACCTGAACTTCGATGATTTTATGACTTGAAGTCTAAATGGCAAAACTAGGATAGAGGTCTCCCTTAGTCCCTTATTAAATAAGTTTGTGTAAGTTCTTAACTCCTAACCTTAGTATCTTCCTTTTAAACATAGACAAAGAATCTTTGCCAGGCTAATTTCTCAAAGAAACTGTAAGGACCAAGTAGAATAGCAGATGTGAAAGTGCTATGGACAACATAGACATACAGGAATATACATCATGATTTGTATTCTCTTTAGTTTTTATTTCATCTTAATTTCTTCCTCATTTCTTCTCACCTTTATTAAAGGGCTAAGAATTGGGTTTTCTCTTACATGAATGTTTCACTCTTCAGGCCCATATCCTGTGACTTCTTCAACTGTACCTACTCACACTTCCTTTTCTGTCCTCTACAGAAGAGGTTTTACTAGCATATTTCTAAATCTATTGGGATACTGTAATGCTGAATCAAGAGAATAGTAGAGAGAAACTTGACTGGTCTGAAAGGAGAGAGAAAAAGGATTGGGTTTAGTAGAGAGGCTAAACTGACCAATATGTTATGTAGCCCTGGAAGGGAGGAGAAAAGCTCAGTGGGGGATCTGGAGATAGTGCGGGAGATTGTATGTAAATACTTTGGAACAGCCATGGATGTACGAGAACTGGAAAGTAAACAAAAGGGGCTTTGAACAGAGTTACATTGGCTTATGAATTAGATCCCCTTTCATATTCTTTAAGAGGCATAAGTAATGCTTGTGATTCCTTTTTAATTACCATTTAGTGGCAGGATTTGTCTCTTTGAAGATGAGTCCCTCCAGAGATAATGTAATATAGCAGATCATTTATCATATCATGATAGATTGGGAACTGTTTAGTTTTTTTCTGGACCACCTGCAAAGGAAGATTTGTGATATTTGCGGGTAGGCAGTGAGGAGGGTAGGTCCCATGGTACCTCTTGTTTGGGTCCTCCCTGTGCTGGCTGGATGCTGAACTCAAGAACCAGCCACCTGTACTCTGGGTCTGGGACAGTGGGTGGGGTTCTGCTACCAATCATTAGCATTCCCAAGGCCACACACTGAGCGGCAAGACTGAGGCCTTGCAAATGAAGTTGTACCTGCATATTGTAACCATGAGAATTAGAAGGACTCAGTAAACAAGGGATATGGGAGGTAGTAGGTTTGTGGTGTCCACTGAAAAACTATACATGGCCTAAAGGTTGAGAGTTAGATTTATTTGGTGGAAATTATGAGGACCTCAAGCATCCCAGGTGACACTGGGAGAACTGTTTTCAGAGGAGACTGGGGGAGAAGTCACACTATATAGACGTTTTACAGCAAGGGGTAGGTAATCTGAATATTAAAAGATTATTGTTAATTAAGGAAAATCAGATACCTTCCATTAAGAGATTTAGCACTCTTCTATGCATGGGAAGATGCAAGCATCTGGGCTTACTGAAGTCATTTCTTTCATATGCACCTCATCTATCTGGGGCCAAATCCTGCTCTTTGGTTGTTCCTGTCCTTGATTCCTCATTCACACTAAGGGGTGGCAGATGTGGTGATGGCTGCCTCTTGCACTTTCTTGCATCCCCCTGAGCTCCTCAGTGTTTACAGGAGAAGCAGTTGATGGCTGCTGGATAGCTGGTATTGTTTCCTGGGCTCATAAATTTACATTTGGAAGACTGGAATCCCTGATGACTGTGATATCCTGGCAGAAAATGTTTCACAGTGGAATGGTGACCCAAAGTCCTAATTCTTGTTCTACTGCTATGCTGTGGTGAGAGGCTTGCTGATGATATCCAGAAACATCAATGGAGCTGACAAGTGAATGGTGATGACATTCCAGTGAAGTCAAGTAATATTGGATGTCTATCAGTTGTCGGAGCAGGAGGCCAGTTCTGGAGATGATGCTCTCTTTGGTTTATGTACTATGAGTGACTATTTCTGAACATTGCAGGCACTATTGGGGTGTGTTGAACCCTGAGGAAACCTGGCTACTTTAGGATGAGTGCCCTCCCAATCATACTACAGACCCTACAGTAACCCTCCAATCCCAATTTTTGATCTTGACCACAAGCCAGTTGAAGCAAATATCACAAATGATGTGTGTGACGAATATAGCCCCAGAATCACTCAAGTCAGAATCGTCATAATAGGGCCAGGAGTTGGGGGAGCTGTTATTTGAGAAGATATTTAACCAAGGAAACCAGAATCTATAGAGAAAGGGTCAAGCATTGCCTCTGTCAACAAATACTGCATGGGATTCTTAATTAAAGGCAAAGAGCTCCTGTGATATGCCGGATTCTCCTGATGCCCTGCCCCCAAGCACACACACACACATACCTGCTGAGTGAGCCATGGCTATTCAAATGCTAAATCTAGGTGCTGCTAGGAAGAGATTTGCAAATAGAATTAAAATCTCTTTTCCGTTGACTTTTTTCTTTATTAGTTTTGCCATACAATGCCATGATATCACCATGGGTTTACATATGCTCCCCCTCCAGAACCCCCCTCCCTCCTCCCTCCCCCCGGGAAATCTCGGTGCACCAGCCCCGAGCATCAATCCTGGGCTGGCGATTGATTAGACATATGATAATTAACATGTTTCAATGCCATTCTCCCATATCATCCCACCCTTTCCCTCATCCACAGAGTCCACGAGTCTATTCTATACATCTGAGTTCCTTTTGCTGTCTCGCATGCTGGGTTCCGTTGACTTTAAAATATAGAGATTAACTGGAAGGACCAGATCTATTACAGGAACCCTGTAAAAGGCAGAAGGCTTTGGAAAGATTTGGCAGAAGGAGTTATCTTAACCATTGCTGATTTACAATAAAGGGGGTGTATATGAGAATAAATGAAGGCACACTTGAGACACTGAGAGGGAAGCCCTTGGCTTCTCTCAGGGACCTCAGTCTTACAACCTCAGGGAACTAAGTTCTGTCAATCAACTGCATGAGTTGGATTCCATCAGAGATTCTAGATAAGAGTATATCCCTCATGACATCTTGTTGCTGGCCTTCTGAGATCCTGAGCAGAGGACTCAGTTAAGCCTTGCAAGACTTCTGACCTATTGAACTGTGAGATGGTAAATGGGTGCTTCCTTAAGCAGTGAAGTTGAGGTCGATTTACATTGAAGCGTTAGACTAACTTGTGCAACCACAGACAGAATGGGAAGGGCACTGGACTTGGAATATCTCATTAGAGGTGTATCTTCTGGCAAGCTGTGAACTTTCCTTTTTGTATTTATCTGTAAGATAGTAACAATAAATAATATTTTAAAATACAGAATTATAGTAAGATTTAAGTGAAATAAGTTATATAAAATGTCTTTTACAGTATAAATCATCCTCTTAACAAAATAGGAGTTTCTGAGTTTTTTATTTTTTTCCTCAAGCATAGTCTCTCCATTGGAGCTTATTCAAAACACTGATTAACAATTGTCTTTGTAAACCAGGGGCATCCCCAACAATACTCTGTGGTTCTGAGGCTGAATAGATTACTGTCCCCAGTTTATATGTGCCTGCATACATGATCAGTAGCTTCAGTCCTGTCTGACTCTTTGAGACCCTATGGACTGTAGCCTGTCAGCCTCCTCTGACCATGCAATTCTTCAGGCAAGAATACTAGAGTGAGTTGCCATGCCCTTCTCCTTATATGTGCCTACACATTACCTAAGGCTGCAAGCCTAGCTCTGTTTCTGCCCAGAGGCTGTTGGTCCTTGAGAAGTTACTGGTGCACCTTCTAGAAGGGCTTATCCTCATTTGGGGGCACCCTCCTTACACCAGATCTTCAGCAAACACTCTTGAAGCAGATGCTCCTTGTATCTCTGGTGAGTATGAGTAAGCCTTATGGAAGCTCTTTTCTTAGTTGCTGTGTACTACCATGAGCAGCAGCTCCACATCCTCCTTCAAGGAAAGTGTGGCTACTTTTAATGATATACTAGAGTTGAAGGACACTCTAAGGAACATGTGAGAACCACAGCAGGGTCTCCCTGAGCAAACGAGTGAGCTTTTTATCGGTCGAGTTTGAAGGTAGAGTCCAAAGTAGATGGAATTGTATAATAAAAATGATTTTAGACATTACCATGAAGGGGAGAGGACATGAGACCATTGTCAGCAGGAAACGAATTTTAGGAGAAGAACCCACAGGAAGCAAAGCTGGAAACCCATGTACTACACGCCTCCACAGTGTGCCATTAACATAGATTGTGCTATGCAACCTCCCCAGAAATGTCTGATGGAAAATTTCATTACAGTTATGCTATTTTGTGTGCCACGTAAAACCTCTTCCTCTCTCTGCATGAAATCTAAGTGAAATCTGCATGACTTTCTAATGCAGTATTTTGGAGGATATGGTCAAGTACTTTACACAGACTCCTGTTAGGTGTGACAAAAGAGGCAAAGCTCAGCAGGAGGAAGTGAGAAATCCAGAGTGATTCATGGGTACCCACTATGGGTCTGGCACTGTGCTAGGGTAAATACATAAATAAATATATTCATACTACATGAAAAATTCTAAGTCATCACAATAATCTTGCAGGACAATTTTATTCCTAGTTAGCAAGAGAGAAAGCTCAGAGCTGTTAAGCCATGTGTTAGCACCGCAGAAGCCTGGCATCGATTGAACCCCAGGCCATGCACTACCCATTGTGGCACACTGTCTGCTTTCAAGATGAGAAGAAATATGGGCAAAGGGGCTTACCAGTTTCTTATTTCATCAATAACTTCCAGAAATCCTGATGCCAGGGGACTTGGGGGGATGTCAAGCCTCAGGGAGCTTTGGCCAACTCTCTTACCAGTGTCGTTAATCTTAGAGAAAGGCTCAGACTAAAAGAGTAAGGCTCACCTGCTGAGTGACATTGTCAGGGTGGTTTGGGGGAAAACTTTCTACTTTCTCTTCTGGATACTGTCTAACAGAGGGAAACACATATCTTCACCATTCCTCCCTTTCATAGAGATATTCTATGCCCAGAATTTTCAAAAAGCAGCTCAAGAAACAAATAACCTTTGTCCCATTAATTTATCATTTTCGTAACTTGATAATAGGGCTCTTCCAGCTGGGCCACTGTATTATAATGAAGCATGTCAAAGAGATCTTGAAGCTTAATGAATACAAAGAAATTAAACTTCCAAACCTGCTGATTTCAACAATCACCACTGCCCACCCCACCCCCCTTTTTGGTGTGTTTCTGAGCCATTAAAGAAACTAATTACTTTCTCTTCCATTTGCCCAATAACAGAGGTCAGACTTGAATGTGTAAGCAATGAATGGCTCACCCCTTTGACTTTGCATCAGCACAGGCAGCGATTACCTCTTGTGGTGATGAGGCTTTCTCTCCTCTCTTCCTTGCAAAAGATGTATTATTTTACAGAAACATCAGGCAGGGACCTGCTTTAGAATAATCATATAACTTAGAGCAAATGTAAATATTAAGTGTCTGGGAATAAAAGGAAAGCAGCAGTATTGAAGGGCTCTATTGAGCTGTCAGGAACTGCTGACAGAACCATTTGGCGACTAAAGGAGAATGTTGACAGGAGGGAGAAATGAATATAGTACTGACTGATCAGGGATGTGTTGGTAGGAGAGAGGAGGAAGCCAACTTTTTAGATACCTTGAGGTAACAAAAAGCATCCCCCATGTAGTTGATGGAAGCCGTTTCTATTATTGACAGTAATGATATGCTATTGGTAGTGGGCCGTGGGTAGACCAGCTGTTCAGGAGGACAGTGCCTGAGATACTATAGGAGGGTCCATGGAGATGTCCAGAGTGAGGGCTCCATCTTCAGGCAGACCTGGAGACCTCCTTGTTTACTTATGGTGATACCTTGCATAAGTTACTACACACCTTAGTCTGCCCATCTATAGAGTGGGCACGGTCACTTGGTGGAGTTTTTTATAAAGATTAAATGAAACACATTAGTGCTTAGCTGAATGCCTGGTCTATAGTAGGTTGTAAACAAATAATTGTAGATTTATTATGAAAGTAAATTCCAATAAACAAGGCTGGAATTTCAGAGTAAGAAGATTAGGGGCTGTCACCTTTGCGAGCCTTGCCAAGACCCTCATGAAACAGAAAGTAGATCAGAGGGTCCTTGGGGGCAGGGCTCATAAGTCCACTTCTCCTTTGCCCAAGTTTTCATGGCTTAGAAATCTTGAGGCTAGGCGAGGGAATAAGGCAGAAAATGCTGCCTGGGGTTATAAGTCTTGGAGTCAGGAGTTTTAACACCACCCCTTCTTCCAACCTGAGAATTTTAGAAAGTGGCTAGTTCTCTGTAGAAGTTTATTTCCTTACTGATAAAAACTAGAGTAAAAGAGGTTGAATTATCTACCCTATTAATCTCTTCCAGTTGTGATATTTGAGAATTCCAGATATGGAAGTTAAGGTCCTTAGAAGTCACATGTCACTGCTGCTGCTAAGATCCACAATTCCATCTTTACCATCATCTGACCCTAGCACACTGGGTTTAAGAGCTCCTTCCTGGACTCCATGTCTCTGACTTTGTCATTTCCAAATACTCATTCAGGGACCCTGGCTTCCCCTGATGTCCATAGCTGAGTGCTCTGGGGAAAAAGGGAGGTCAGACGCCTCCAGTCAGTTTTTAATTATAGATGGCAGATGCTGAAGCCCTGGATTTATGAACACTTGTCATCTTAACCAACCTGCTGCTGGCTCCCAATGACTCTTGCCTGATCTGTTTGATTTATACATCTATTGCCTGCCACATTAAGCTAGAGGCTGAACTGCAGAATTTCTAGTTGCCTCACATTTTCTCAAATGGATTCCAGCTCTCTTGTGCTGTCATGATAGACTCATCTGCTGAAAGGGGTCTTAGTCCATGGAGGGCCACTACCATCCTACCTCCCCTCCAGCCCACCATCTCTCCCCCTCTTTCTACCCAGAGTTCCCCTGCAGCTCTTATGCCTTGAATGGAATCAGGCTCTGCCTCTTTTGCCTTACCCTCTGGAGGACTGTGACTTCCTTTAACGAAGCTAGCACTGGTGGATTTGGACAAGAGTCAAGGACAAATGAATTTTAATGGGTTTCTGTGGGAGAATTGCCTATGATTTCCCACTCCTCTTGAACTTCGAAGTTCAGGGCCTCCACTTTTTTCCTCACAAATGGGATGCATCAAATTCAGATGGGGTCTTTGAGAGAGACCCTGGGTTCCTGGAAAAGTTTTTTAATGTAAATGCATCGTGATGGTCTTCTGTAGCCAGCACTTAACTCCAACCTTCTGAGAAAGGAGACTGTGTTTCTCAGCAAAGAAAGTGTTATGATCTGCCTCCCTTTCTTTCTTATTTATGTTCATGACATGAGGATAGTTGGTTAAGATTAAGAAAAGGGGCTGAGTTTTAAGGAACTGATTCTGCCAGCTGTGTTTCTCTCGGAACCCCATTTGACCATCAAGGCAGATGGCAGAGTGGAAAGAGAGTATCTATTCACCCTTAACTGGAGTGCTAGACACTTCACATCACTATGGAAAACAGCTTCCATAGGGTCAGGCAGGTAAAATAAATGAGTGAATTGGCATTTAGTACAGGTGAGACTATTACAAGTACAAGGGCTTCCCTGCAATGCAGGAGACCTGGGTTTGATCCCTGGGTTGGGAAGATCACCTAAAGAAGGAAACGGCAACCCACTCCAGTACTCTTGCCTAGAAAATCCCATAGAAGGAGGAGCTCGGTAGGCTACAGCCCATAGGGTCACAAAAAGTTGGACACGACTGAGAGACTTCAGTTTCGTTTTTCACAAGTGAAGCAGTGAAGGATGGTGGGGTCTGAGGAGATCTGAAGAAAATAAGTCCCATATACAGAAAATAGCTACTACTGTACTTATGTTTAACTGGTCAATCCTTGGGGAAAATTTAGGTGTAAGGTTACCAGATCTTCCAGTTTTTCAGAAGAGTGCAGAAATGCAGGGTTTTTTTTTAAACATGTGAATTCTTTTATATATAAATGACTGGCAAATAATTAAAAAAATAGAAAATGTTATCCTGCATTCTGCAGGCTAAGCAAAATATATTTGCTTGCCAGATTCGACCTAAAGATTTCTAGTTTTCAAACTTTGTTTTATATGCTTGATCTAATTTATTATTTCCAACAATCCTAGAAGGTGAATTTTATTAGGTCATTTCCTGGTGAAAGAGACTAAAGGTCCAAAAAGTCAAGGACTTTGCCTGGAGTCCCACAGTTAGTAAGTGGTAGAAAAGGGGTACTTTCAGAGAGCAGATCCCCTGGAGGTCTGTCCCCGACCCCTGTTCCTACTGCTCTGCCACGTTGCATAGATTCAGGGGAGCATCACTTTTTCTTCTCTCCCTTCCTCCCTCACATGCTTCACAACTTTCTAAGGCTTTATGAATCTTCCTATGAATCTGCCAGATTTGACTCCTAAGTACTTGAGAACTCCAAGAGCATCTGCAGAAAAATGTACTTGTTTCTGAGTCATTGTGCTCACTGTGGTTCATTCAAGTGTGGCTTTTAAAGCCCCCAATAATGCTAATTTTTCTTTCTCTTTTACCTTCGTTTTTCAAGCCAAGATATCATTCCCTGGGTTTTATATAAAGTCATATTTTCAGAGGTTGCAAGTCAACAGATACATAGAGAATTAAACTAGGTTTTCTTGGTTGCCAAGTAGATTTAGAGCTTGAGGGAGGTTGAGGAATCAGCATTTATTGAGCCTCTGTCATCCTGTGAAATGAGAATTATTGGCCTCATTTTACAGATGAGAAAGTTGAATTCAGAAAGTTTAAGTTACATATCCAAGGCATACAGCACCCAAGCAATAGGGTTGGAATTTAGACTCCTGGCTGCCTGAATTCAATACTTTTCCCACTGTACCATGCTACTTCTGAATATTACAGTGTGTTGGTTTGTGCTAGTAAAATTAGCAGAATGGCTGAAAAATTATGCTATTGAATTGAGATATTTCATATGGCCAGAAAAAAGGAAGGTAAAATATGTTCTGGATCAACATGTAAATATGGGTTTTGTATACTTTGAACTAAAAGCAGGAGAAAGTCAACTCAAGTTTAACTCTGTCTGAAATTCATACATTTACCATTCTTTCAAAAATTCTCAGTAATAGAGTTAGCACAAAATGACATGTTGTACTATGTCATAGAAGTATGTGCGTGCTGTGCTCAGTCGCTCAGTGATGTCCAACTCTTTGGGACCCCATGGACTGTAGCCCACCAGGCTCACAGAATTATATGAGTCTCCAGTTGTATAATTATATATACCACTTTGTGTTCTTATTGCCTATATTTTATAACTGTGTATGATTCATTGCTGTTTCTTTAGAAAGACAGTAGTCCTTTATATACATTGTCTGTGGTATATTCATGTATCAACTGAGAATTTTACCCAGTGACTATATCTTCACTTTTATATATACATGGAATATATTGCAAATATACAAATACATATTTATATCAAAAGTATGTATAAATTTGTATAATGAATGAAATATGTAATATATAATTATGTAAACATGTATATTTATTTTTAATATATATAATAGGGTTTATATATTGCATATATAAGTTAATGTATATAAATGTATAACCATATTTATATATAGATAGCTAGATAGATAGATACACAAAAACTGAAGACTGTATTCGTTAGGTAGAATTCCAGGTTGACTATTTCCTTTCAGCACTTTTATTTATTTTTATTTTTATTTTTTTAGATTCATGTCAATGTATGGCAAAACCAATACAATACTATAAAATAAAAATAAATAAATAAAGGGAAAATTGAAAAAGATAGCATTTTTAATATACCATCCCATTGCCTCTTTTTTAAAAGCTTAATTTTACTGGAGTATAGTTGATTTACAATATTATATTAGTTTCTGCTACATAGCAAAGTGAATCAGTTAATCCCTCTATTAATGGGATTTCCCAGGCAAGAATACTGGGGTGTGTTGCCATTTCCTTATCCAGGAAGCATATACATACATCCACTCTCTTTTTTATTCTATTTTCTGTATAGGTCATTACAGAATATTGAGTTCCCTGTGCTATACAGTAGGTCCTTATTACTTATGTATTCTATATACAGTGGTGTATATATGTCCATCCCAAACTCCCAATATATCCCATTCCTCGTTTCCTTTCCCGCTTAGTAACAAGTTTGTTTTCCACATCTGTGACTCTATTTCTGTCTTATAAATAGGTTCATTTGCTGCAACATGGATGGACTTAAAGCTTGACATACTGAGTGAAGTAAGTCAGAGAAAGACAAATATATGATATCTCTTATATGTGGAATCTTAAAAAAAAAAAAGCTACAAGTGAATTCATTGCCTTTTATTGTCATTATTTCTGGAGAAAAGTCAGTCATCATTTTCACCATTGTTCCCAGGATATATTGTGTCTTTTTTCTTTGACTGCTTTTAGATCTGCTTTTTATCTTTTATTTCAGGCTGCTTGATTAAAGGGTGCCTAGATGTGGCTTTTGTAGCCATTATTCTGCTTGGGGCTCAGTGACTTTCTGGGATCTGTCAGTCAATGTCCCTCCAGCTTACTAGCCACTGTTCCTCAAATATTTCTGCAGCTCCACTCTCTTTCTTCTCTCCCTGGAACTCTAATTACTTATATCTTCAAGCATTTGCTATTACACAGCATATCTAGGATGCTCTACTCTACCTGTATTTTATTTACCCATCTTTGTCTTTGTGTTCCAGTTTGGACACTTTCTAATGATATGTGCTTAGGTTCATGGACCCTTTCCTCTATTGTGTTCAGTTCAGTTCAGTTGCACAGTTGTGTCTGACTCTTTGCGACCCCATGGATCACATCATGCCAGGCCTCTCTGTTCATCACCAACTTCCGGAGTTTACTCAAACTCATGTCCATTGAGTCAGTGATGCTATCCAACCATCTCACCCTCTGTCATCCCCTTCTCCTCATGCTTTCAATCTTTCTCAGCATCAGAGTCTTTTCATATGAGTCAGCTCTTTGCATCAGGTGGCCAAAGTGTTGGAGTTTCAGCTTCAACATTAGTCCTTCCAATGAACACTCAGGACTGATTTTCTTGAGGAGGGACTGGTTGTATCTCCTTGCAGTCCAAGGGACTCTCGAGAGTCTTCTCCAACACCACAATTCAAAAGCATCAGTTCTTCAGTGCTCAGCTTTCTTTATAGTCTAACTCTCACATCCATACATGACTACTGGAAAAATCATAGTCTTGATTAGATGGACCTTTGTTGGCAAAGTAATGTCTCTGCTTTTTAATATGCTATCTAGGTTGGTCACAATTTTCTTTCAAGAAGTCAGCATCTTTTTATTTCATGGCTGCAGTCATGAAATACTTGCAGTGATTTTGAGGCCCCCCAAAAATAAAGTCTGCCACTGTTTCCACTGATTCTCCATCTATTTGCCATGAAGTGATGGGACAGGATGCCATGATCTTAGTTTTCTGAATGTTGAGTTTTAAGCCAACTTTTTTATTCTCCTCTTTCACTTTCATCAGAAGGCTCTTTAGTTCTTCTTCACTTTCTACCATAAGGGTGGTGTCATCTGCATATCTAAGTTTATTGATATTTCTCCCGGCAATCTTGATTCCAGGTTGTGCTTCCTCCAGCCCAGCATTTCTCCTGATGTTCTTTGCATATAAGTTGAATAAGCAGGGTGATAATATATAGCCTTGATGTACTCCTTTTCCTATTTGGAACCAGTCTGTTGTTCCATGTCCAGTTCTAACTCTTTCTTCTTGTCCTGCATACAGATTGCTCAAGAGGCAGGTCAGGTGATCTGGTATTCCCATCTCTTTCAGAATTTTCCACAGTTCATTGTGATCCACACAAAGACTTTGGCATAGTCAATACAGCAGAAATAGATGTTTTTTCTGGAACTCTCTTGCTTTTTTGATGGTCTAGTAGATGTTGGCAATTTGATCTCTGGTTCCTCTGCTTTTTCGAAAACCGGCATGAACATCTGGTATTTCACAGATCATGTATTGTTGAAGCCTGGCTTGGAGAATTTTGAGCATTACTTTACTAGCGTGTGAGATGAATGCAACTGTGCGGTAGTTTGAGCATTCTTTGACATTGCCTTTCTTTGGGATTGGAATGAAAACTGACCTTTTCCAGTTCTGTGGCCACTGCTGAGTTTTCCAAATTTTCTGGCATATTGAGTGCAGCACTTTGACAGCATCATCTTTCAGGATTTGAAATAGCTCAACTGGAATTCCATCACCTCCACTAGCTTTGTTCATAGTGATGCTTCCTAAGGCCCACTTGACTTCACATTCCAGGATGTCTGGCTCTAGATGAGTGATCACACCATTGTGATTATCTGGGTCATGAAGATTTTTTTGTACAGTTCTGTGTATTCTTGCCACCTCTTCTTAATAACTTCTGCTTCTTTTAGATCCATACCATTTCTGTCCTTTATTGAGCCCATCTTTGCATGAAATGTTTCCCTGGTAGCTCTAATTTTCTTGAAGAGCTCTCTATTCTTTCCCATTCTATTGTGTTCCTCTATTTCTTTGCATTGATCACCGAGGAAGGCTTTCTTATCTCTCCTTGCTATTCTTTGGGGCTCTGCATTCAAATGGATATATCTTTCCTTTTCTCCTTTGCTTTTGGCTTCTCTTCTTTTCACAGCTGTTTGTAAGGCCTTCCTCAGACAGCCATTTTGCTTTTTTGCATTTCTTTTTCTTGAGGATGGTCTTGATTCCTGTCTCCTGTACAATGTCACGAACCTTCATCCATGGTTTATCAGGCACTCTATCAGATCTAGTCCCGTTGTTCTCAAGGAATTTGTTCCAGTGGTAAACTAAGTAAAACTAAAGGGATAACAGAGCTGAGACCCATTTTGTCCCAACAATGGGAACTGACTGTGGCTCAGTTATTGCCAAATTCAGACTTAAACTGAAGAAAGCAGGGAAAACCAGTAGACCATTCAGGTATGACCTCTTGTGTTCAGCATTTTGCTAATCCATTTAACAAATTATTTATAATCTTATATTTTTCATTTCTAGCATTTTCATTTGCTTTTTTAAAAAATCATTTCCACATCTCTGCTAAACTTGTCCATTCTTCACATGTGTGTTCACCTTTCCCCTAGCTCCTTTCAATTTTATCATAATCATTTTAGAGTCTCTTTATGATAATTTCATTATCCAGGCCATCTCTTGATATTGCTTCTGCTGTTTACTGTCGATGTTGGGCTACATTTTCTTTCCTTTTTGTGTTCTTATAACACACAGGAGAACGCTAAACACTGAATTCAATAATGTTTGCATCCATAAAAGTTCAGTTTTGTTTTCCTGTTCCACTATGAGAGTGATGGCTAAGTCAACCTGAGGTGAATGGAGCTGGGTCAAAATGGGTCTCAGTTGTGTTATCCCTTTAAATTTACTTAGTTTACTGCTGGAACAAATCTCTTGTGGACAACATAGACATTTTTGTTGGGCTTCCCTGGTGGCTCAGAAGGTAAAGAATCTGCCTGTATTTGGGAGACCTGGGTTTGATCCCTGGGTTGAGAAGATCCCCTTGGAAGAGGCCATGGCAACTCACTCCAGTATTCTTGCCTGGAGGATCCCATGGACAGAGGAGCCTGGTGGGCTACGATCCATGCGGTCACAAAGAGTCGGTCACAAAGAGTCGGACACAACTGAGTGATTATGCACATGAGAGTGATGGCTAAGTCAACCTGAGGTGGACTAGGTTGGGTCGAAATGGATCTCAGCTGTGTTATCCCTTTAGTTTTACTTAGTTCACCACTGGAACAAATGCCTTGAGAACAATGTAGACATTTTCTTTACATCAGGAACTGAGAGATCACATGGCTGGTAAGATTCTATAAATTTGCCTCTCATTCATGGCTTTAAGATATCTGGGAGACTTCCCTCTACTTTACAGCCCAACTGACAAGTTTGGGGTCATTAGTGAGCTCTCTTTATCATCAAGTCCTACTAACTGCTTTCTGCACCTTGGGTGTTTGCACTTAGTCCTGCCAGTTTCCCAGTTACTGGAAGTCTTCAGAAGGTCTGAGGTGCCTTGGGAGTTCTCTCTTGTCAGCTCATTGAGAGTTCTTTGAGTTTTCAATTCTTTGGTGGTTTTCTGAAACATCATTTACTTTCTTTTTTAAATTTTTTTTTTCATTGAATATGGTTGGTTTACAACGTTGTGCCAATCTCTGCTGTACAGCAAAGTGACTGAGTTATACACAGATGTACATCATTTTTTATGTTCTTTTCCATTATTTGTTTATCACAGGATATTTAACATAGTTCTCTGTGCTGTAGATTAGAACCTGGTTGTTCCTCCATTCTAAATGTAGTAATGTGCATCTACCAACCTCAGACTCCCAGTCCATCCCTTCCCACCCTCTACTCCTTGGCAAACACAAGTGTACTCTCTATGCTTATGAGTCTGTTTCTGTTTTTTGTTGTTATTGTTATTTTTAAAATTTGTTATTATTACTATTTGCATAATTTTCTGTTGGTTGTTAGGATGGAAACAATGATTTCAGAACTTTTTCATCAAGTCAAAAGCAGGACTATTTTGGTTATGGTTAATGTTGTTGTTATTGGTGGTGGTGGTAGCAATGGTGTGTGTATGTGTGTATTTGAAAGTGTCATTTACAAAAGCAGGATTTAAGGATTTTAAGCTTGCTTTATGCAGTGTCTAGACTCATGATATTTATTTTTCCATCACTGTCCCATATAATTTGTCCTAGAGGTCATGTTGTCTTGTCTCAAGTCTTCTGATCCCATAGTTTTGCAAATAGCACTTGATACTCTTTCATGTATCTCTCAACTCCTTGTGACTCATTTTCCATTTTGGGAGCTAAATTAGGTATAACCCAATAGAAGTGATCTTTTCTATTCCTTTCATTTATGTATGTACACACACACACACACAGGCACACCCATTCACTAGATCTGGCTTCTGACTCAGTGTTTTGGTGCCATTCCCACTGACACATAAAATCAGCTCCTGTATCGTGTCAACACAGCATCTCACTCTAGATCACATGTTCTAACACATTTGGAAAGAGTCAGGAAAAAAGTATTCAGAATCTAAAAAAAATTTGAAAACAGACTTTTAGCTCTTTCCTTGAAAATCTCTTCAGGCCTGGAAGACCTGTTTCCATACTACATTCATCTATATCCTGAAGAATATGAAAATGAACGAACAGATGGAGATAAATGCTGATAGGTCTTTGGGAAGTGTCCTGAGCCAAGACATGTGAGAAGAAGGAGGCAAAAATGTGGTTCATGGCAAGAGCCTGTTAACAGGTGAGGGAAAGGACAGGTGATGAGGGCCATCTGATACAGTTTTGCAAACGGTGACTTCCTGGCCCAGAACTGATGTCTCTGATTGCTTCTCATTGCAAGGCACTATTTGCCATAAAGCATTAACACTCCCCTATTTGGTTCACATAATTTCATTTTAATTTAATGCAATTCAGTTCAACCCAACCAATATATTAAATATATATTATGTAACTACTATATGTCTAATTCTGTATTAGTCACTGTGATGATTACAGAGAAATGAAGGCATGGAATGGCTCTGTTCTCAAGGAGATTGTGAGCATAATCCTACAGTTGAAATAAGATCTGTGCAATGTTCAGCTAAAATTAGAGAACAAAGTAAGAGAACTGAACTGAAAGTCAGATCAGGGTTTTAATTCCAGATCAGCAACTTACTGATCAGTCCATTTAATTTCTCTGTACCTCACTTTCTCCTTCTGTAGAATGAAGGATTGTAATAGATCAGTGGTTCTCAAACTTATTGTATTTAATATCCCCTTTTATAACAAATAATTTGTAATGCCTCATTTACCAAATCGAAATGAAATTTGCAGATATTGTAAGGTACTTATATACATAATAAAAATCAGTATAATGCCCTAACTATAATATAAAGGAGAAATAAAAAAGTAGGCATTTTCAAATAAATAATGTATACTTCAAAATGTAAATTTTCAGGCATAACTGCAGTAGGTGATGTAATGAAGTAGTCAGATAGTTGCACCTGCTTATAATGAACGTTTGGGTTTAAGAGAAGTGAGATTAGAAGCCATTCTGTGCTAGAGGAGCATTAAATGAAAGAGCAGAGGTACATGCTTATATTCTAGGACTAAAACACATGTAAGGGTAATGAGTACCAGAGCAGACTTATTTGTATATGAAAAGTGAAAGAGAGAAATAGCTTTAATTGAAGCAAGGACAGCACACCATTCAAATTATAGGCTGTGGAAGCAGAGAAAATGAGGAAGCATGTTATTTCTCGCAAGAGGGTTGATCTTTAATTATAAATGTAGTATCAAAATAATGCCTGATGTTGTGACACAGGATGGTATGCGATGGGCATTGTGGAAGGCGTGTCTTGGTTGTGAGATCCCACCACATGTCAAGGCATGCATTCTGGGTATCCAGCAGGACATTCAAGGTTTGTATAAGACCTGTCCCCAGCATTGCAGGACTTCTCCCATCCCTGCTCTCTTTCCACCACATGCTACTGCTGCTCTAGAAGTATTATGAGAACCCAAAATACTCCCATCCATTTTCAAACTACCTCCCAATTAAGAGGTCTTACCATGCTTGAGGGCTTCCCAGGTGGTGCCAGTGGTAAAGAAACTGCCTACCTGCCAATGCAAGAGACCCTGGAGATGCAGGTTCAATCCCTGGGTTGGGAAGATCCCTTGGAGGAGGACATGGCCACCCACTTCAGTATTCTTGCCTGGAGAATCCCATGGACAGAGAGGAGCCTCACTGGCTACAGTCCATAGGGTTGCAAAAAGTCAGACATGAGTCAAGTGACTTAGCATGAGCCATGTTTGTAGTTCCATCAGTCTACTGTTCTAATCAGTCAGACTAAATGAGTGGGAAAGGTAACAAACCCAATGGCAAGTCATGATGAAGAAGATCAATGAGAACGGAACTATCTTCATGGAAGAAGTAGGGCCTGGTCTGGTCTGGAAGGATAGGTAGAATTTGGCTAGCAAGCATGGTGCATCCGAACACTTGGTTGTATTGATAAACAGAATAATCAGCATTGCAGGGAGAGACTTTATAGCACTTAAGCATTAGTAGTGTGACAATTCCTGAGCCTGTGCCTCGTATAACTCCAGTATGTGGATCCTACATGACGCCTACGTGTTCATTACAACAGATCACAAATGGAAAAGGGCTCAACTTGCTTTAAAGCATATATGCTGCATACATTAACATTCTATAATTTTAGATTTTTCATGAGTTCACACTGAGTTTAAAATGGTAATGATTCTGAATGACACAGATTTCAACTTAGGCAAAGAAACATTTCTGAAAATAGTCACGTGGGGTGAGGTGGAAGGGAAGGGTTCACCCAGTGTCAGAAAGCTATCCTAGAGACCGTGGGGCCCAACACTTATTGACCTGCCAAGTATCCCTGAGAGTTTTCACCTTAATGCAAAGCTCTCCTCAAACTAACTGACACTCCAGTGAATGTCCCCAGATGATGCTGAGGTTTAGACTTTTAAGAGCAGCTTGGGAACCTTTTCGTGACACGGGGTTTTGATGATAGCTCTTAAGGCTGAGGAAATATGTCATCAATCCTAAGTGCATTAAAAGCTGAGGACACAACAGAATCAAGTGCACCTGAGCCTTTCCTCTGTTGGCACTTCAGAGGAGCAGCTGTGGGTGGCAGGCACTACAGGAAAGCATGAGTATTTTTTTTTAAATTTATTTTTGATTGAAAGAGAATTGCTTTACAATATTGCTTTGGTTTCTGCCATACATGAACATGAATCAGCCATAGGTACACATATATCCCCCTCCTTCAATCTCCCTCCCACCTCCCACCTTTTCTCACCCTTAGAGGCTGTCAGAGGGCCCAGGTTTGAGTTCCCTGAGTCATACAGCAAGTTCCCATTGGCTATCTATTTTACATATGGTAATATATATGTTTCCATGCTACTCTCTCTCACCATTTATCTCACCCTCTCCTTCCCGCCTCTATCCATGTCCATAAGTCTGTTCTCCATGTCTTTATCTCCATTGTGGCCCTGCAAATAGGTTCATCAGTACCTCTTTCTAGATTCCATATATATGAAGTGCAAGAAATTTGAGAGGAAGCTTTGGCTGCCCTGGCCATGATACTGACCCAGGGGAAGGGAATGAAATCGGCCAGCTCATGGTGTTGGTGAACTTCATATCCACCTACCTGAGCCACTGTAGGCAGAGTTCAGAGCTCTGTCCTCCTGGCTGGGTGATAGGTTAGGATAGAAGTAATGTTGGGGGAACCTGGCTTATCTGCCCTTTTCCAAAGGTGGCTTTTTTTTTTTTTTTAGTATTTTATTTATTTATTCATTTTAACACCAAAACCATTTTGTATTGGGGTATAACTGACTAACAATGCTGTGGTAGTTTCAGGTGAACAGTGAAGAAATTCAGCTATACATATACATGTATCCATTCTCCTCCAAAACCCCCTCCTGTCCAGGCTGGCTCTTTTAAAAACATTTTCTTTATTTATTTTTGGCTACACTGGGTGTTAGTTGTGGCATGTGGGTCTTTCATTGCAGTGCACAGACGCTTATCTAGTTGTGGCAGGCAGGCTCCGGAATGTATGGGCTCTGTAGCTGTGGCATGTGGACTCAGCCTATGGGATCTTAGTTGCCCAGCGAGGGATCGAATCCATGTCCCCTTCATTGGCAAGTGAATTCTTAACCACTTACAGAAGTTTCCCTCAGGTGGTTCTTTAAGCCCACATTTCCCTGTGGGATTTCTGGGAAAATATCAAAAACAAAAGAAGGATGAGATAAGAAAGAGTAATCACTTAAAGATTGTGGGCCCTGGAGGCATGGTGGGACAGAATATGAAAGAGCATTTGCTTTTAAGATCAGACATCTGGTTTCTGTCTGTGCCTGGGTACTCCCTGTGTGACCAGCCCCTGCCCAGCACACCAGCAGTCCCTTACTCTGTGCTCTGTGGGCCCCTCTATGCTTCATTTCCCTTGGTCCCCTCTTGCTCTTTTGAACCACTCACTTCACATCAGTGGCACCTCAGCCTGGAAGGCTCCAGGACTCCATCTCTTGGGCTAACTTCTATTCAGGAAGTAGACAGCCCACCTGGGAGAGTACCCAAAGAGAGCTTAGTGAAGGGACTTGGGACCCAGGAGAGGGCAGGCTCAGGGCACCAGTGAGGCATGGTGAAGCACCAGGAACTGGCAAAGTGGGTAGAATGTGTGTCCCACAGGCTTAAAGCAGCAGCAGGAGAAACAGATGTCAGTGCTCGTTGAGAGCTGGGCTGTGGGAGGGGGTCTCTGGGAGCAGGGGCCACCCCGGGAGCAGCCTCTGGGCTCTGGGAAGTCAGAGAACAAACAAGCAGAGGCACCACTGCAGGAAAACCGTGACCTTCCCAAGAAGAGTGAGTCAGAAATCATGGGAAGAAATCACCATCTCACTTCTACCTTCCATGTCTTGTGCAAGTGGAGGTCACTGGTCCATTCTAATTAGTTTTCAGAAATCATAGCTGCAAGGGATTCTGGAATTTTTTTTTTTTTTTTAAGATTTTCAACCTCTGCAGATGGAAAGGGTATGAACAGGGAGTTGAGAACACCCATCTAAGAACCCACTGCATCTGGGTCTGTGTTCTTTCTGCATACCTCCCTTCCAGGTAGTTAGTGTATGCTTCACAGCCTCACCTAAGCAGGTCTCTGTTCCTGCTTCCTTCCCAGAGAAGCCTTCCTCCATACATAAAGCAGCACCCATTCCCTCTCATTCTCTTATCTTGCTCCAGAACCTTCATTGCTCTCATCACTCATGGTATTTGTGTGTTAGTCACCCAGTCGAATCTGACTCTGCAACCCCATGGACTATAGCCCACCAGGCTCCTCTGTCTATGGGATTCTCCAGGCAAGAATACTGGAATGAAGTGCCATTCCCTTCTCCAGAAGATCTCGCTAACCTAGGGAATGAACCCAGGTCTCCTGCATTTCATGCAGGTTCTTTACCATCTGTGCCACCAGGGAAGACCCTCATCACTCACCATCTGAAATTAAAACCTATTCATTTAATTCTTTCTCTCCTCACCAGAGTGTAAGTCAATGTGAGCAAGCATCTTTACTATTTTTCTCAATCACCTGTGTCTACTCTTTTTTCTGTAAATAACTGTTTGAAAGAATGTTGAATGAATAAACCAGGAGAAGAGAAGGCACAGGCCTGATGTTGAAGGGCCATTTTGAGACACATGTTAGAGGTACTATTTTGGGGAAGTTAGTGGTACTCTTTTGATAGAGGTGATGTTGAGAAGGAATCATGGCAGGGAAGAAGTGTGATGCTACCTGTCACTGAAAGATAGTTATTCTGGATGCAGCTGAGAAGGAAGACTGGAGAGGGACACAATGAGAGATACCTGGTTAGTGAGGCAGTGGGACAGTCCACCAGCCATTTGACTAGGACTTGTGGATACACAACACTCTTCCATGGTTGCAGGAGGTGTGTCAGTGGCCTGGGCATGGCCGTTAAGCTCTACCAGTATGAAAGACCTAATCCCTCTTCCCTGAGGAGCCAGAGATCTATTTGAGGAAATTGGAGTAGCAAGCATGAAATGTGCGAAGCACATTAAGACATACAAATTATCACAGCATGAGAACATGGGGCCCCGGGGTACACTCAAGAAAGGAAGAGCTGGTTTTGGGCGTGCCTGATCCAGAAGACTTACTGGAAGTCTTGAGGTGAGTGATACACCAGAGGAATGTCTAGGGAAGCCAAAACTGCAAGAAATCTGCCAGTTGGAGAGGCACTGGCAGGAGACTGCTTGACATGGGGGACACCCCAAATACATTCTTTTGCAAATGTGTTGAGTAAATAACTAAAGGATCTAAGCTCAGTGACATTGTCTAAGTGTTCTTGTCCTCCTCTCTAGAGTAGATATTCTGGGACCACATCTTGCTGCTTGCAATGGTCTCTGCCCTCATCTTCGGTCTCCTACTCTGGCTTCTCTTCCTTCTCAGTAGGGAGCACATTCTCTGTCATATTTTTCCTTCCTTCTCACTGCCTCTCCCTCCCAGAGTTGCTTCTAGAACAAGACCCCCAGATCCACCACCCAATTTCTGAACTTGAACCAGTTTTGCCAACAGTTCCTCCAGGATGCCACACTATGAGAGATGATCTAGAATCAAATCATCTTTCTCTCACATGATAGTTAATTTTATGTACCTACTTGCCTAGGCTACGGCGTCCAATCGTTTGGTCAAACAGAAGTCTAGATGTTTCTGTGAAGGTATTTTCTAGATGTGACTAGCATTAAACCAGAGGACTTTAAATAAAGCAGTTTACCCTTTATAATATGGGTAAGCCTTGTTCTAATCAACTGAAGGTTTAAAAAAAATGTCTGAGGTTCCTGAGAAGGAAGGAATTCATCCTCCAGACTGTCTTTGGACACAAGACTGCAACATCAATTCTCTAGTTTGCCAGCCTGCAACCTGCTTTGCAGCTTTCAGAGCCAATTCCTTAAAATACATTTTTTCCCTCCCTCCCTCCCTCTCTCTCTCGATTTTTATATATGGTTTATCTAGAGAATCATTACTAATGCATCCCCCAATTGCTTCTGCCTGACCTTACTGTTACTGCTGTGGCAGTGCTATGTTCCCGATGACTGGACTCATTTTCCTTTCTACACAACCCAGCATCTAATCGTCACCAAATCTTTTCAATTCACACCTTCAGAACTTAGGTTAAATCCATTCTTTTCTGTTTCAATCACAATGTCCCTCTAAAAGTTACTGTCTTCTCTAACCAGGTATACAACTCTGTCTTCCTCTGGATCTCCTTCAATGTCTCTTGCCTCCTTCAATTCACTTAGGGGTAGATTTTCTAAATAATAGATCTCATTGTACAATTTTTCTACCTAAAACTATTCAATGGCTCTCCTTGGTCCCTATGATAAATAGAGACTCACTGATGCTGATTCAAAGGCCCTACATGATCTAGTTCTTGTTACATGTTTCATTCCCTCTTCTCTCTAATCAAGTCCCACCAACATACTCTCTTTGTACAGGACTGTGATCTACATGCCTCAGGGCATTTGCGCAGGCCTGGAACACAAACTGTCCACATCTTTCCTCTGGCTAACTTCTACTCATCATTTAGCTATCCTTTCCTTTAGGAAGTTTATTCTGACCTCTCTAATCTAGGTTAGTTTCTGCTCCTACATGATTCTGTCACACTCATCATTATATCATCATCACTACTATTTTTTATTTTGTGATTCCTTTTATAAGAAATTTTAAGAAAAGGCAAATCAAGCGACATAGAAAGAGGATTAATAGAGTAGAACAAAGGCTGGTTATAGGAACAAAGAATAAATGTAAATAAACATGAGGGATGTTATTTAGGTGATTAAAATGTTTTAAAACTGGATTTTGGTGTTATTTGCATAACTTGGTAAATTTACTAAGAAGAATATGTTTTTTTAATTTTTAAAATAATTTTATTTCAGTAATGTTGCTTTACAATGTTGTGTTAGTTTCCGTATATCATTATTATTTTAATGATATTTATCACTGCACTATGATTACTGACTCAATTTTCTATATAGCTTCCTGTAGACTGGGATTGGCTCTTGCTCAGTAAGCATCATATCCCTAGTGCCTTGTGTTTTAACAAATTCAAGCTTTTTAGTGAATTAATACATATATAAATAAATTTCACCTGTTGATTTTTAGTGCCCTTACCTGTACAAAACCCTTGCTGGGTCGAGTCAGTGTCTTTCTGACTTCTTAGTCTCTACTCTGTCCTTCCTGTCATTATATTTTACCTGCTGCTGGTTCTGATACAACTTCTTTGATTAAAGCTCTCCATATCTTTCCATGTCTTTTGTCATTTTAGACTTCCCATGAGATGAATGTTCTTTCCTAGGGGTCCCCATTCTGGCCCAATGAATCTACTGACCACTTCCAATCTTTCCTCTCCTGCAGTTTCCATCATGTTTCCTCCACTTGAAAACCAGAGTCTATCCAGACTCTGAACTCCCTTCATCCTCTCCTTTTGATTGAAAGTAATTATTTGTTTCTCTAAACACCACTTCATTTACATAATGGAAAGAGTTAGCAGATATAAAATCTCGCCCAAGCTACTTCATTTTCAGAATCTTAGTATTTTTGCCTGGAAAATGAGACTAATAATATCTATATCATCATATTAATAGCATTTACTCATCTAGTTCTTGCATGTGCTACATGCTGGGTAGGCTCCTAAGCACTCTGTATCTATTAACTTATTTAGCCATTAACCCTGAATATTCATTGCAAGGATTGATGCTGAAGCTGAAGCTCCAATACTTTGGCCACCTGATGTGAAGAGTTGACTCATTGAAAAAGACCCTGATGCTGAGAAAGATTGAGGGCAGGAGGAGAAGGGGACGACAGAGGATGAGATGGTTGGATGGCATTACCAACTTAATGAACATGACTTTGAGAAAACTCCAGGAGATACTGAAGGACATGGAAGTCTGGCATGTTGCAGTCCATGGGTTGCGAAGAGTCGTACATGACTGAGTGACTGAACAAGAGCAACAACAAACCATTATACAACTAACCTCTTTTAGAGACAGAATGGAGGCAGAGAGAAGTTAAGTAAGTTCCCCATTGCCATAGAACCGGGAGCACCAGTGCAGGGATTCAAGCCTAGCAGCCTGGATCCAGGTCTGCCCTCAGTCATGTTGCCATACTGTCTGATGGAGAGTAAAAGTGGGTTAGTGGATAAAGATGCTTTAGCAGAGAATGCAGCTCTGACAGACACTGAGTAGGTGATTCTGCAGGTCCTGGAGTCAGGTGCATTTAGCATGATTCTGTCACTTAGGACCTGGCTGACCTTGAGCAGCTTATTTATCTAACCCTTGGTCACCTCATCTGAAAAACTGGCATATTTCTGTATTTATCTCATAGAATTGGTCTGCAGATTGAATATATATATATATATATGTAATGTACTTAGAATAGTACCTGGCACGCAGCGGTGGTTCAGTTGTTGTGTTCAACTCTTTGTGACTCCATGGACTATAGCACCCCTGGCTTACTTGTTCTTCACCATCTCCCAGAGTTTGTTCAAATTCAAGTGTTTTGAAATGTCAATGCCATCTAACCATCTCATTCTCTGCTGCCCTCTTCCCCTGTCCTCAATCTTTCCTAGCATCAGGGTCTTTTCCAATGAGTCACACAATTGCACACAGTTAAATCTTCATAAATGTGTATTTTTATAATAGCTCATAATCATCATGATTATTTTATCACACTCTGCTTTGTATTATAGTAATTTGTGTGCTCAACTGTAATCCCTTCTGTAAAATTGCAATCTTTTTGTTCATGGCCTATGTCTTACACTCTTGCACATCAAAGGTACATAGTGTTTGTTAAATGAGTAATAGATGATCCTTTCAATGTGATTCATTTAAAAAATTATGGCATAGGGATTTCTGACCAAGGAAAAAGTCTACTAAAAAGACAGGTGCTGTGACGTCAATGAAAGATGTCAATTACATCTTTCTTAACTACTCTACCTGCTGTTCCTATTAAAAGAGTAGAAGGTTAGCAGGCTGGGACTTTTCCTCTTTCCATTCTGTTAAAGTATGATGTGTAGTATCCATCATATAACTGTGGATGAAGGAGCTGGCTTCTTCCCTGTAGTGAAGAAATCCCATTAATTTTTTTTCAACTCAAAAGGATCTCTTGGTATCTTATAGCCTGGTATGATGGGGGTAAAGAAACAGTGAGAAGTTCTGGAAAGAATCAGGGCTTTGGAGGAATGTTGTTAGAGCCCTGAGTCATCATTTACAGAAAGATTTTAGGCAAATCATGTAAATGCAGAGGTGTCTCATTTTTCTCGTTTGTACAATGGTAGAAAATCAAATGAGAGATCATACATGAATGTACTGTGGGAACTTTCTAAGGCCCTCCTTTTGTTGTCACTGTTGTTCTTGTTCTAAATGAGAGTCTCTGAGGGTCTGATTTGTCCCAAAGTAGAGACAAGCCATGGGGGGAATTGTGCCCCCATCAGAAGGTAGAAGGAGAATGTCCAGGAAAGAAACCACTGGAAGGAATTCTAAGGATCAGCTGGCCCAGCATTTCGCAAACTCCTGCTACTGCCTTGATTTTTGCCATTATCTGTATAATCTCTGCACTATTATTGATATGATAGTTTCCTTTAATAGCACTCACCTTTTTACACAAACATGTCCAGAAAGGAAACCTTCTATCATTACTGTAAATGGAAAAACCAATATTACTTCCCATAAATGAAAGGCAGAAAAGAAATACAAGGAGAACTCAGCTAAGTCATTAAATTCTAGGTAGGTACTGCTGCTTGCCAAGGTTCTGAGCTGGAGGCCTACTCTCTCTTCCTTAGAAAGACAAATTAGCAGATATTAGAGAGGTGTTAACTGAAAATTCAAGCCAAGCTGAGACTTGAAGGATTGAAAGATAATTAAAACGGAAATAAATTTCTCACTAAGGATTAAATGTAGCTTCATGCTCTGCTCTTGCCCCCCCTGAATCATTTTTCACTGCCCTGCATTTTCTAGAGAAAAAGGACTTTAGTTCCACTTTTGCTTTTGACCAATGAGGAAATTGAGGCCCAATGGATCACATTTTTTTTCACAGAGGGGCTTCCTAGACCAGGTGTGTGGGTCACCTGGGAGTCCTATTCCTGCCAACAATGGCAAGGGACATGCATTCCATCAGTCAGAGGTAACTTTCACCATCCTGAGGGCATTTGCTTTTATTATTTATTCTGTCCATCTCCATAGCAGCCTGATGAGATGAACAGGCTCCACTGGATTTTGGCCATTTTTTAAATGAGGGAATGAAAGCTGAGAGAGGTTACCTGACATTTTAAGGTCCCTTGGGTGGCAGGTGGCAGAGCTAGGCCCCAGCGCAGCCTCCTGATTATACTTCCTTTCTACTGGATCACCCTGCCCATCAGAGAGGCCACCCTGACTTCGTTTCATCTCCAGCTCCGAGACTGAAATTTATAAAATATATGCTGGTTAGAGAGGCTTCCCCGGTGGCTCACAGGTTGAGTCCTCCTGCAATGCAGGAGATGCAAGGGGATGCAGTTTTGATCCCTGGGTCAGGAAGAGCCACTGGAGGAGGAAATGGCAACCCACTCCAGTATTTTTGCCTGGGAAATTCCATGAACAGAGGATCCTGGCAGGCTACAGTCCATGTGGTCACAAAGAGTTGGACACAACTGAGCAACTGAGCATGCACGTATGTACATTGATTATGTTCTTTGTGAATAAGATACTATAGGTCTTTGACATGGTTTGAATTTTCCTTTCTGGAAAAGGCAAATAAGCTTTCCAAGGCAAACCCCATCTCTTCTATGTAGCATCAAGCATGAAGCAGGTGATATCATGGTGGCCAGTAAGTCAGCAAGTCATGCTATGACCAGGCTGAGGATGGCCAAGTGCCCTCGCTGCGGGGGAGTGAGGTTAGTGGGGCAGTCAGCTTGTGGGGTCATTCCCACACCTAGATACCCCTTCTCCTTCCATGCACAGAATTTCTAGCAATATCTTTCAGTGCCACTCACTTTTTTGTAAAATGAATTACATGTGTTTTGAACTTCTTTATTTGTGGCTAAGTAGCTACAATCTGTCTTCAATGCTTCCCCCGTAAACTACATGATCAAGTCTAAACAAATTATCCTGGCATTAAAGTCCTCCCTTGATGTGGCTAAGTGATTGCTCCAGGCTGCCTGAGCTGCCCTCCCCAAACTTGTCTGCCTACTCAGACCCTACTAAGCCTACCAGAGAAAACTCAAGCTCCATTTCTTAAAGCCTGTCAGAGTACCTAGCTGGCAAGGAATCTTTCTGAACTTAACATTTGTTTCATAATTTATAAGGAAATTGATTGTGCTTTGTCTCTTTGTATCTTTTTATTTCTATCTGTTATTTACTTATTTTAGCCTTAAGGATTGGAATATATGGTTGCTTACCTAGGATCTTTGCAAAAGACTGTCACATATATTTTTTTCAGGTCAGGGTATATGCTATTCTTTGCATCCCACTGCTGGATTGCATATGAAATAGACACTCCAATAGTACACACGTGGCCAGGAAATATTTTCTGAATCAAAGTTGTTGTTCAGTTGCCCAGTCATGTCTGCCTCTTTGTGACCCCCTGGACTGTAGCACATCAATGTTTCAGTCCTTCACAATCTCCTTGAGCTTACTCAAACTCATGTCCACTGAATCAGTGGTGCCATCCAATCTTCTTGTCCTCTGTCATCTCCTTCGCCTCCTGCCTTCAATATTTTCCAGCACTGGGGTCTTTTCCAATGGGTCAGCTCTTCACATTAGGTGGCCAAAGGATTGGAGCTTCAGCTTCAGCATCAACCTTTCCAATCAAGATAGAATAATGAAATGCTAAGAGTCTCAAGAACCAGGCAAAGGAGTTTGGAGCTGTGTTTATTTCACTCTCACTTATTGGAACAGAAATTTCTGCCACACACATTACTCTGGATGTTGCATTCCTTGTACTTACTTCTGACCCTAAGCTCCTTTCTACTGAGCCCTGCAGGATGGGGAAAGAGGTACCCCAGTCTTTGTAACTCTCCCTCTTGCTGGCTGTGGTGCTTTTCTGTCCCAATCAGAGAGGAAGAAGAGAACTGAAACTCTGCTCTTCTTTCACTCACTCCCATGTCCCCTTCCTTCTTTGGTTTTCCCCCTCTATGGTTGCTAGTGGCCTTCAAAACTGTGGAGAGGCTCATTCTCCACCTGGGCTAAGGAATCAGGGAGTAGACTCCAGTAAGCATTGGAATCCCTGTTGGGAAGAGCCCATGTTCCCTGGGTTGCAATTGTCATGGAGGCCTGTTGTCATGGTGACTCTAGTATCAGGCAAGGCAATGTGGATGGGAGAGAAAGAGAAAGAGAGGCAGAGAGAGAAGATGACAGAAAGAAAAGGGAAGGGGGAAGAGAAAGACAGAGAAGAGGGGATTCCTGGAAGATCAGAAGATCTTTTTTTTTTTTTTTTAACTTCACTATAAATCGTAGTTCCCATGTAGAATCTTAGTTCCCAGACCAGGAACTGAACCCATGCCCCCTCCAGTGCATGCGTGGATTCTTAATGAGTGAACTACCAAGGAAGTCCCGATTGGAGGATCTTTAATTTGTGAAAGACAGCAGGAGCTTAGGTGGGTGGGCGATTGTCATGACAGGAGGAGATGGCACAGGTGGAAGGAGGTGAAATGGAGAGATAAAGAGGAAGGGAGGGGATGAGAAGCGGAGATGAATGAAAGAGACAGGGGAGGGTGGAGGAAATTAAGGAGAGGATGAAAGAAGGGCTGAGGAATGAGTGGAGATGAGTGCTGGGTGCTGGGAGGGGAGGGGAGCCAGCACAGCTCTAGGCGTAACCCCTAATTATTGCCCCGATGTTTTCCATCTCTATCTGCTCTTTGATCTCCCGTGTTACACATTAAATATGAGCAACCAAATGCCTGCATCTCTTGTCTAAAAACTCGATGAGGCAAGACTTCAAAGCGAGAAGTGGAACAAAACGGGCCGTGCCTGGCTTTTTGTACTGCAGGATTGCTGGCCCAATTAGGTTAAATGGAGCCCTGAAATCCTCTTCTGATCTGAGCTGGGCACCCACGCTGTGCCTGCTACTGGTTCCGGGAGTAGTGAGATCAGCATCCCCGGGCTCCCACCTGACCCCTCTCCAAGCACCCCAGGCAGGCCCTCAGAGGGGCTACCCAGAAGCTGGCATCAGGGATGCAGGCCAACCTGGGCTGAGCTCTCCAGGGCGTGCCCCAGGCAGTAGATCCAAGGCTGGGTCAGGTTCTCTGCATGACTGGAAAGCATCTAGTCACCTGATGGGTGCCTGAGTGCCGGGTTGTTGTTGATATTCAGTCGCTCAGTTGTGTCTAACTCTTTGCAACCCCATGGACTGCAGCACACCAGGCTTCCCTGTCCTTCACCATCTCCCAGAGCTTGCTCAAACTCATGTCCATTGAGTTGGTGATGCCATCCAAACCATCTCATCCTCTGTCACCCCCTTCTCCTCCTGCCCTCAGTATTTCCCAGCATCAGGATCTTTTCCAATGAGTTGAATCTTCACATCAAGTAGCCAAAGTATTTCAGCATCAGTCCTTATAATGAATATCAGGACTGATTTCCTTTAGGATTGACTGATTTGATCTCCTTGCTGTCCAAGGGGCTCTCAAGAGTCTTCTCTAGCACCACAATTTGAAAGAATTAATTCTTCAGCACTCAGGTAGAACTGCTAAATCTGACCTTTGACTCGCCCTCTTGGGATTCCCATCCAGGGATTCTCATCTCATTCATCATTCTCTCTGATGAACCTGCACCCACTGGTCTGTGGAGTCAGAGTCTGGGTCTGGTGGGCTCAGAGCAGTGATCCAATTGCCCTCTCTGGGCCTCAGTTTCCCCCTTCTTAAATGCAGAATGAAACTGGAGACTCCAGTGCCATGGTGTGTGCTTGCCTTGTTCTCCACACCTTGCAAGGTGCCTCTGTGGGGCAGCCCCTTTGACCCCTCGGGTCCCGGGAAGGAAGGCCGTTTCCCGTTCTGCACTGTAAGGTCCATGACCCATGTGGGCTTTTCTTCACTCACATCCCTTTCCCCTTGCACTTTACCAGCCACTGTAACCTTCTCATACTGCCTGGCCACCCCTGTCTGAGAGAAGGGGGAAACTGAGAAGCTTATTCACCCTGAGTTAGGGGAGACCAAATGGGAGTAGTGGGGCTTTCCAGCTGGCTCCGTAGTAAAGAACCTGCCTGCCAACACAGGAGGCACAGGAAATGCAGGTTGGATCCCTGGTCTGAAAAGATCCTCTGAAGGAGGAAATGGCAATCCACTCCAGTATGCTTGCCTGAAAAATTCCATGGACTGAGAAGCCTGGTGGGCTATAGTCCATATGGTTGCAACATCACCAAATAGGAGCATTTACTTCTTGGAAAACACTGAAGAAAAGGCAACTATTTACTCAAAGAAGTGTCCCTGAGGACCAAGGCATTGAATTTTGTGTTTAGGAGGCAGTGGATCTTCTGGTGGCCTTCAAATTCTGCCTAAGAGGGAAATTCTTGCTCTTGTCTATGGTCTTCTGGAGAGATGGGTGTTAATCTGGGCAGTATGGGCTCAGGTTGTAAATTTCAGTTTATGACCTGAGGCATCTCTATCTTCCTCCCTTGTCATCTCCCATATTCCAGGAGTGATCCCTGAGCCCAGTGGTAATTCATCTGGATGGGCACAGGGGGCTGGCTAAGAAGGGCACAGGAAACAATGTCTCAGAGGAGCTCACAGCCAGGGTGGACACAGCGCAAGCCTGTTAGTCTGTTCTTTGGAGAAACACAGAACACAGAGAAGTGCCATTTCCACTTGGGCTCCCCTCCTCATTTGTGAGGCTCTGGCCTTTAAAATCCTTTCACAGGCATCTCTTGAGGCCCCCAAGCTTTCTGGAGCCCTGTCTGCTTGGCAGAAAGAGCCCCCAGTGCAAAGCCCTCAAGGGCAGCTATTTCTTGCCTGTTATTTTATGGAAGATAGTCTGTGAGAAGTGAAACGTGTGGTTCCTGAGTGTTGCAGGTAGAGAGCTGGAGGAGGAAGGGAGTCCTACTCCTGGCTGTGTTTCTCCAAGTCAGATGAGAAGCTATCTGGGGTGAAGAGAAGGCTCGCACAGAGAAGTACTCTTTTTTTCTTGGCATTTGGGAGGTTCTGGGTTTCAGGCAACCTGTGCCTTGGCCTCTGAGCTCATGAACAGAAAGATGAGGTCATACCAGACCTCATGGGTCCCAGATACTTGTTTATGAGTGTGGGGTCCCAGGAAAAAGCAGTGATGCTCCTTTGACCTCCTGGAGGCCCCTGACAGCCCAGGTGAAGTCTGAGGTAGAAGTGGTGGGTCGATACTCAGGAAGGATGGCATCTGGAAGCTTATTGGGAACCTCCTCTCAAGGACAGGCTTCCCAGGTGATGCTAAGGTAAAGAACCCACCGGCCAGTGCAGGAGATGCAAGGGCCATGGGTTCCATCCTTGGGTTGGGAAGATCCCCTGGAGGAGGAATGGCTCTCTGCTTCAGTATTTCTTGCCTAGAAAATTCCATGGGCAGAGAAGCCTGGCAGGCTAAGGTCCATAGGGTGGCAAAGAGTTGGACACGACTGAAGTGACTTAGCACACAAGCACACACGCCCAACACAGTGCTTAAGAGCCAGCTTTAGACTGGACTTCACGTACTACATCCTAGATTCTCCCTGCATAATCTTGGATTAGTTACACAGTCCTCTGCGTCTCAGCCTCCTCATTTGTGAAGTGGCTGATGCTTGATCTATGCTATAGCCCTGCCATGAGGACTGGAGTGCTACAACAGTGCCTGGCACTGAGTATTCAACAAATGTTATCTGTTCTTTTCATCCACTACTCACTGCTTACGTTATCCCTGAGGGCAATGGGAAAGGTATAAGTCCTTTTAAATAAGAACGGAAAGAAAAGACCCTGCCCAGAACCCTGCCCGTTGTCACTCTTTCCATAATGCCAGGTGTGGTGGGGACGAAGGATATTCAGCCTTGACATGTGCGTATAATTGTTGATTTTACTCACAGCTATTCTCTCTTTCTAAACATGCAATAGGATTGTAATAAAAATTAGTTATGACCACAGGACTTGATTTGGCCAATTAAATGTGAGCAGAAATTATGTACGCCATTTCCAGAGAGGGTTTTTTTTTTTTCTTTTTGGCTATGTCACATAGCATAGGGGATCTTTGTTCCCTGACCAGGACTCAAACCTGTGTCCCTGCTTTAGAAGCATAGAGTCTTAACCACTGGAGCAACAAGTAAGTCCTTCCAGTGAAGTTCCAAGAGGTACCACTTGCCACATCTGCTTCCTGCTATAGTGGTCATGTGAGCATGCGTTGTGATGAAGCTTCTATCATTGTGGGTTGCTGAGTGGTCAGGATGAACACAGTCCCACCGCCTGCTCTCCCTGGACACAGAGTGTGAGCCAGAGTGACCTTTGATTCTGAAAAGGCTAGGGATCATTTGTTGCCTCAGAGTAACCAAGCGTATTTTGACTGATTATTCATAGATTAAAGTATCTGGAACACTGAGTCTTCCTCCTGAAGGATTCGGCTTCCAGCTTTCAGAGGAACCCAAACAGAAGGAAGAGTGTAAACAATCAGACCACTGTTCTCTGCCTCTTCTTTCAAGCTTGAGCTATTTCCTAGATGCAGCATTCAGCTCATGTGGTAAAGGTAGCAAAGAGAAGGATTTAGCTTGTGTGTTTTTGTCTCACATTTTATTACCCCAGTAAAACATTTATTTCTGCTTTATTGACTATGCCAAAGCCTTTGACTGTGTGGATCACAATAAACTGTGGAAAATTCTTAAAGAGATGGGAATACCAGACCATCTGACCTGTCTCTTGAGAAACCTGTATGCAGGTCAGGAAGCACCAGTTAGAACTGGACATGGAACAACAGACTGGTTCCAAATAGGAAAAGGAGTACGTCAATGCTATATATTGTCACCCTGCTTTTTAAATTTGTATGCAGAGTACATCATGAGAAGCGCTGGGCTGGAAGAAGCACAAGCTGGAATCAAGATTGCCAGGAGAAATATCAATAACCTCAGATATGCAGACAACACCACCCTTATGGCAGAAAGTGAAGAGGAACTAAAAAGCCCCTTGATGAAAGTGAAAGAGGAGAGTGAAAAAGTTGGCTTAAAACTCAACATTCAGAAAACTAAGATCATGGCATCCAGTCCCATCACTTCATGGGAAATAGATGAAGAAACAGTGGAAACAGTGTCCGACTTTATTTTTGGGGGCTCCAAGATCACTGCAGATGGTGATTGCAGCCATGAAATTAAAAGACGCTTGCTCCTTGGAAGGAAAGTTATGACCACCCTAGATAGCGTATTTAAAAGCAGAGACATTACTTTACCAACAAAGGTCTGTCTAGTCAAGGCTATGGTTTTTCCAGTAGTCATGTATGGGTGTGTGAGTTGGATGGTGAAGAAAACTGAGTGCTGAAGAGTTGATGCTTTTGAACTGTGGTGTTGGAGAAGACTCTTGAGAGTCCCTTGGACTGCAAGGAGATCAAACCAGTCCATCCTGAAGGAGATCAGTCCTGAGTGTTCATCGGAAGGACTGATGTTGAAGCTGAAGCTCCAATACTTTGGCCACCTCATGTGAAGAGTTGACTCATTGGAAAAGACCCTGATGCTGGGAAGGATTGGGGGCAGAAGGGAAAGGGGATGACAGAGGATGAGATGGCTGGATGGCATCACCGACTCGATGGACATGGATTTGGGTAGACTCCAGGAGTTGGTGATGGACAGGGAGGCCTGGCGTGCTGCAATCCATGGGGTCTCAAAGAGTCAGACATGACTGAGCGACTGAACTGAATTGGACTGAGCTGAGAAAGGCTGGGATCCATTCACCAAGTTCCTCCCAAGAGTCTCCTAACATCTCAGATAAAGTGCAGAGATTTTGATCACAGTAGGCACCAACATGGATGGGTTCTGAATGGGGCTTTGCTCACTCTTGTTTTGTTCTCAAAAACTGGATCTCCATGTCTCAGACACGTAGTCTGGGGCTGATATTCAAAGTGTCTTTCCTGGGGCATCAGGCTTGGAAGAATGCTCAGAACAAACGCTGACTCATATTCTAGAAGAAAGGGAATTTCCAGGAGATAACTGATGAACCCAAAGTCAAGCTCTACCCAGTCTTTGTAAGCGAGACCAATGACATAATTTACAGTACCTGGTGCAAGATAAACATGCTGCTTCCCTGGTTCAAAAGTATTAGGAATTTCAAGCTGGTGTATGTAGGATAATAAGCCAAGCATGAAGACCTTCTCAGATTGTACCTTCTCTGCTGAATAAGCCCTTCCTTCACAAGAAGAGAAAAGGAAATCCACTTGTATCTTGGGACACACCCACCCCCTTGACACTCTTGGCCTGATTCCAAAAGGAGCTGAGTGAAAAGCCATCCAGGCTTAAGAAACAACTCCAGGCTCTGTAGTGTGAGCCACAGGTAGCTTTTTAATGCTCTCCTTTGTAGGGCAGGCCAACTCTCCTTGCCCTGTATCTCCTCTTGTTGAGATACAGGGCAAGAAGACAACAATTCAGAGATTAGATTTGGCCCTGTACCCTAGGAAGCCAGCTAGCCATTCTGTTTGTGCTATTTTAAATGTTCATGGGAACTAAAGAAGAAATTCAGAATGCAGAAAGGAAGATGTATGTTTAAGGGCTTCTCTAGATCCCCAGTTGTCCTGTTCATTTCCTTGTTTATTTTCTGACATCCCTACAGGAGGGTTCATGCCATGAGGGCAGAGCTCCCCTCTCGGTTCACCCTCCATCACCTACATACACATGATGCCAAATTAGGTGATCCATTGACACTTGCAGTGTGAATAAACGAGGGCCACAGGCTGCTGGTGGGTGTGTTTGCATGACCACAGTGTGGAGTCATGCATGTGTTTTGTGTGTGTGTGTTGGGGGGCACATCTCTTTTCTCTTCTCCACTCAAACCTGCACTTAAGTCACAATGGGACATATTTAGGCTTAAGGGACTACCTAGCATATCAAATGATTCCTTCCAGAGACTCTTCTCTTGTACAAGGGGATTCAAATGCCTTGCTTGATTCAATCATCCATCACCAAATATTTACTAAACATCTAGAATTTGTTCATTCGAACTAAATAAGCAGTTATTGAAAGACTGTAATGGATCTAAGCTCCACCAGACTTAGGGTTAGAAAATCTCTTCTGTGAACTCAGGTCCCAGCCCCGCTTGTTGGGGGTGAGGACTGGAAGGGAGTTCAGGCCTGACACCTTCTTAGCTCCCTGGCATCACAGAACCCTCTGCAATATGGTATAGATGTCTCTTTGGCTTTAGGTGAGGCTGGATCCTAAGCGGAATTTGAGAAGGGACAGGGCAGGATCTGAAGGTGTCGCTCCTGCACCTCTGAAGACCCAGCCTGTCTCCATCCTCCCCAGGGTGCCACAGAGAAAAAAGGAACCAGAAAAGCCAACAGTGTCCCCAAGTTAACAAACACAGCCTCTTCCTCTCCAATTCTCTCTCTCTCTCTCCATTTACTGAAATGGTAATTTTAAGTCTCTAATAGCTCCTCAGGGCACTGAGGTGAGGCAAGAGGGGGATGTATTTATGTTCACATCTGCCAGCCTGTCTTCTCTGGTGATGGCAAGGCTGATGGCACTGCTGCTGAAAGCTGCCTGCTCTGCTCCACTCGGTGAGGAGCAGAGCGGGCTTTGTTGTGTCTCCCCGGTGACCAGCCTGCCTGCCACTGTCAGCTGTGGGCCAGCCCACCGTGTCCTCTATTCAGGCTTCAAGTCAGCCCAGGGGGTCCATGCATATTCATGCTGAGGAGACAGCACCCTCCCCAGAAGGGCTGACGTCCTGGGTGTTTATTAATCACTGTCTCCAGTTTTCACATGGCCACATGACTGGAGGCCCCTGCTAGGAAGGTTGCAATGTCATCACCAACAATGGGCTCTGCAGAGTGGAAATGAACAAAAAAGACATTAATGAGGGGGTCTGGCTCCAGGGCCTGAACCTTGGGGAAGAGATTCAGCCATCCTCAACTCCACTCAGAAGTGAGGCTGCCATTGTGGTTGCCTGATGCCATCTTGGTTCAATGACAGCCTGGAAGCTCAGGATATTTACTGGGCACAGGACCTCTGCTGATCATCCAGGTGTGAATTTCCAGGGATGCTCTCCCATTAAATGCTTTCAACTTTGGAAACAGATATCCATAGTCCCATTTTTCAGATGGAAAACTGGCATTTGGGGAACAGAAGTGACTTGTACAAAGTCACAGAGCCTATGAAGTGATGGGATCCTATCCAAGACTCAGGACTTCAGTCCTGCAGGCTCACTGCTCTCATGAAATCCCACCCCCACCCCCAACACTGCCAAGGGAGGGTTATAATCAGAGGCTTTTCCAAGGAGTTTTCCAAGGAGTCTGGTCAGTCTCTCTCTTCTCCATTTTGCACATTAGGTTTCATCAAAACCATGCTTCTGGAAGGACTTACACAGGTTCCCAGTTGAGTCTCTGAGAAATCAGAGCTGAGAAGGGTGTGAGAGATCCTTGTTTTAATAAATTTGGAAGATTCCCCTGGAGAAGGAAATGGCTACCCATCCTTGCTGGGAAATCCCATGAACAATGGAGCCTGGTGCTTTACAGTCCATGGGATCACAAAGAGTTGGATACAATGAAGGTACTGAGAATGAGCATGAAACTGAAGTGACAGCCCAGATCCCAACCTAGTTCTTCCAACATCTTGCTTTAGGTCTTTAACTTACCCCTGTACACTCAGACCCCCGGGGCCTGATGATTTAGACCCACCTTGACTTGCATCCTCAGCAAACCTGCATATTTTCCCAGCCTCTGAGTTCTGATTTCATTCATATTTCCCAGGTGGGCCCCCTCATTGACTCAAAGATGAGCTACGCTGGGTTCTGCCCTTTTGTCTTTGTGTAGGTTGGTTGCTCATCTTCTTTTTCCAAAATGACATTTTCTCCTGGCTTCTGTCTGAAATTGTTAGGTGCCATCTTTGCTGTAGACCTATCTCCAGCTCATTTATTCTTCCCTCTCAGAGTTCTTACTGTACACCCTATTATACTTCATCTCTACTTAGAAATCCTTGATTAGATCGAGGGGTAGGGTATTTTATATAGCTCTTGAATTTTCTCCAATGTCTGACAGGACCAGACACAAAGAAGTCCCTGAAGAATCTGTGATTGATGATGTTGCCCATTTATAACCCCATATCTCCAATTTCACTGCCCCTGTCCACCTCCAGAGTAACACACAGCAACTCTTCTTCCGTGAATGCAGGACATGTTTAATGAGGAACTACTGTGTGCTGGACGTAAGAGGTGCTGTGGGGGCAATGATGAGAAAGCATCTTAGTTCATTAGGAGATTACTGTCTAATGGAGCAGACAGAATCACAGGCTGGCGAGAACTAAGAAGAAAAAAAACCCTATGTCTGAAAGATAAGCCTTTAGGGCCTTTGACAACACTGGTAAGGTGCCCACTGCCCACTTCAGCCAGCTCTTTTCCACCTCCATTTGCAGAGTGACCTTGAACTTTTAGTGCTGTCCTGTCTCATCTCTAGACCTGCCAGCCTGTAGCAAGTAGCTCTTTCCTTCCTTTTATTGAGTCTTCCCACCTAGATGTCTTTTTAAAGTAAGGCCCCATGCATTCCATTTGGAATTACTAGTGACTGGTAAGTCAACTTTTATTCCTTCCACTGAAGACAATGATGAATGAGTGACTCTACTAAGATAACCCCAGGTATTGGATGCAAGTCATTGGGAGAGTGGTTTGGGACAGAGTTGGAGCTTTTTACATGCTCCTCAAAGTTGATAACAACAGCTGCTTATATACCATTCCATGGCTCTCAGCTTTTCTGCAAGCAATTAATTCTTCATGCTGCTGCTAAGTTGCTTCAGTCATGTCCGACTCTGCGACCCCTTACACAGCAGCCCACCAGGCTCCTCTGTCTCTATGATTCTCCAGGCAAGAATACTGGAGTGGGTGGTCATTTCCTTCTCCAGTGCATGCTTGCATGCTCAGTCGCTTCAGTCATGTCCAATTCTGAGACCCCATGGACAGCAGCTCACCAGGCTCCACAGGATTCTCCAGGCAAGAATACTGGAGTGGGCTGCCATTTAATTCTCCATAATGAACTAATAAATAATGTAGGATTAACATCCAACTCTAAGCTGGAACCCAAAAATGTACTGAGAAGAACAATGAGAAGACATGTTGGGACCCAACCCTGATAGCACGTCAACTACTTTTGGCCACTAGACTAGATTTTCCACTGAGCATGCAGCCATGTAGCATAAAAAGTATGGGGTTCCAGTATGTGGAAATATTCCAGGAATCTAATAAAAAGAGAAAATGAAAGGAAGGCAAAGGGATATGCCATTGCTTAAACATTTGTGTATATGTGTGCAGGGAATGAATGAGATCAGAACCATGCTTCTGTGGGTAGGTTTTATCAGCCTTGCAATAGAGAAGATGATTGGTGTTTGCAGTGGATTCTTCTAATGTGAGGGATGGATTTGATGGCATCTGTACAGAATTTTGGAAGACCAGTTGGAAGGATATTGGTATGGTCTTGATCAATGATGATTATGTCATGGAGAGGAAAGGGGTTGAGGTTTTTAAGATCTATTTTAGAAATAGAATTGAGAACACTTGGCTTCTCAGATGGCATTAGTGGTAAAGAACCTGCCTGACAATGAAAGAGACCAAAGAGACTTGGGTTTTATCCATGGATTGGGAAGATGCCCTGGAGGAGGAAATGGCAACTCACTCCAGAATTTTTTGCCTGGAAAATCCCATGGACAGAAAACCCTGGTGGGCTACAGTCCACGGGGTCTCAAAGAGTCAAACATGACTGAATTGACTCAGCATGCATGCATGCACATTGATCGATTGCATCTGGGAGATAAGAAAGAGCAATCCAGACTGACCCCTATGTTTCAGGCATATGTTTCAAGAGCTCAGTGTCAGACATGTTAAGCCTAAACAAGTCAAATATCCAAACAGAGATGCCATCATCAAAAAAATCTGCAGATAACAAATTCCAGAGAGGATGTGGGAGCCCTACTACACTATTGATGGGAATGTAAATTGGTGTGGCCACTATGGAAATCTGTATGGAGGTTCCTCAAAAATCTAAAAATAGTTTCCATATAACACAGCAACCCTACTCAGGGGCGTATATCCAGACAAAACTGTAATTCAAAAAGATATATGCACACCTATGTTCAGAGCAGTACTATTTATAATAGCCAAGACTTGGAAATAGCCTAAATGCCCACTGACAAATAAATGGATAAAGAAGATATGGTACATACATATGATGGAATACTACTTGGCCATAAAGAAGTGTGCATAATGCAATTTACAGCAACATGGATGAAACTAGAGATTATCATATTGAGTGAAGTTAGAAAGTCAAGTATATGATATCACTTGTACGTGGAATCTAAACTATAGCAAATGGAATTATCTGTTCAACAGAAACAGACTCATAGACATAGAGAATAGACTTGTGGTGGTTGCAAAGGGGGAGAAGAGACGTGAGGGGGGTGAATTGAGAGTCTGGGATTATTAGATGCAAGCTAGTATACATAGACCAAATAAACAACAAGGCCCTATTAAATAGTACAGAGAACTATATTCAATTCTTTGCTGTACAGGAGGAATTAACATAACATTGTAAATCAATTATACTCCAGTAAAATAATTTTTTAAAGTTTTTAAATTAAAAAAACAAATAGAGATGTCAAGTAGACAAT
The DNA here is from genome assembly GCA_007570785.1 of Antilocapra americana. Lineage (NCBI taxonomy): Eukaryota > Metazoa > Chordata > Mammalia > Artiodactyla > Antilocapridae > Antilocapra > Antilocapra americana. The sequence continues at coordinate 31,300,761 of ML661897.1, read as the reverse complement.
TAAATATACAAGACTGAAGCTCTGACATGTGATTTACTTTGGAGATATGAATTTGGAAGTTGTCAGTACCCAGAGAAAAAGTCAGACATGACTGAGTAACTGAACTGAACTGAACTGAGTAACCCAGAGAGCATTTGCAACAAGGAGAACAGATGAGATAGGAAGAGAGAGAAAAGGAGTCATGGCAGTTCTCCTCAAGGTCCTGGGAAGTCATAGCAGCAAAGGAGGCTGCTATTGATAAAACAAATACAAAAGAAAAATCTAGGAGAGCATGGCATCCGAAAAGATCAACAGAAGAGAGTTTTAAGGAAGAGGGGTCATCAACAGTGCTAAATATTCCAGTAAAATCAAACAGGAAAGTCTCCAGCAGACTTATCAACATGGAGGTCATTGGTGTCCTGGATTAGAGGAGAGTAAGTGAAAGCAACTGCAGAAAATCAGCTGGAGTGAGCTGATGTATGAATGGAAAATGAGCAGTCAAAGGCAGCTAATAAATCTGAATTTTACAAAACTTTGTCACTGGAGTAAAGGAAAGGAATGGAGCAGTAGCTGGAGGGGGGTTGTAGGATAAACAGAGGGAATTTTCCAGTGTGTGTGACATTCTGCTTTGGGAAAGGCTGATGGAGCAGTCAAGCAAGGTCAAGTTTGGTGAGGATCACACTGACCGCTTTCCCAGCACAGCTCCTTAAGAGATGGAGTGTGTTGCAGAAGAAGGTGAGCTGCAGAGGTGTTAATAGAAAAGCTAAGAAATCTGTGGGGTGTAGGAGAGCCATAATCAGAGAGGAAATGCTGAATAGCATCAGCAAATTAGACCAAATTAGAGCCTTCACACTCTGTCCCAGCAATACTGGCCAGAAGGAATTGATATGAGAAGCTTTGTTGAGGGACTTCTTTTGTGGTCCAATGCTATGACTTCACCTTCCAAAGCAGGGAATGTGGGTTTGATCCCTGGCTTGGAAATTAAGATTCCACATGGCTTGCATCTACAAAACCAAAACGTAAACCAGAAACAATATTGCAACAAATTCAGTAAAGACTTTGAAAATGGTCCACAAAAACATCTTAAAAAAATGAATTGTTGAGTAGAGACTCCACTTGACACTGAGAAAACCAGTAAAACCAGTATAGCAAAGGAGGGCTGGAGGGTGTTGGCAGTTTTCCAGAGTAGACATACACAAGGCAGAAGATGATGGCACTGAACAGCTGGGGATGGAGGTGGGAGGTGTGATGCTTGACCTGAAATGATAATCCTTCATTAATTCAGAACCGGGCTACCCACTACTGATATAAAGGTCAGGAGACTGTGTCTGGCCTTGTTGATTGCTCCTGCATTGCTGTGCTCTCACTTTCATTATAGAGACATCCTGCCTCCAGGGACAATTTGTAACACCTTCAGCACAAGGTGGGAACTGCAAGTGGGTCTTGAATCAAATCACATTCACCGTGTCTGGGATCTTCAGTTTCTCAAAAGGCCAAGCTTGTATCAGAAAACCAGAGCCATAGAAATAAATGTGAGATGACTGCATTAGGGCAGCAGGGAGCCAAGGAGAAAGGATGGGACAGTCCTTATTGTCAGACACCCTTTCAACACCTGCCACCCTTCCTAGAAGTGGTCTCTTATGGGCAAGGGAGCTCAAGGGAGCACCGACTCTGGTGACAGATGACAGAAATCAGTAGGGGTCATGTTCCCCATAACTGGCCTCATGCAGCCTGTGAAGGGTATCCTACAAGATGCATTTCCCACATACTCCCATCTCCTGCTACCTTCCAGAAAGTGCTGCTTACATCAGATTTCCCATCCAAAGTCAGGGCTGAATAGAATGGACTCTAAATTTGACCAGCGAATAGCAATGGAGTCTGTCTTTTCCCAACTGTCTACCATAAGCTAGATGACATTCTAAGAGCTTTCAGCTTTTCAATCTGCGTTTAATTCTCACAACAATTCAAGATAGATACTGCAAGCATTCTCATTTAGAAATGGGAAAACCAAGGCTCAAAGGTTTGTTTAGTGGGTCTGTGTTGATGTGGGTGGTAAGAGACAGAAAAATAGCAGAAACCCAGCCAGTCTGGGTGAGAACTCTGCTCTTAATCCCTATGCTGCAGGGCAGCAGGGCTGTGTCTTGAGGCTCTTTTATAATTTTAATTTTTTAATGAATTTATAGCCAATTTAGCGATTCAGTTAACATGTGATTGAGTTGATTTAAAATTCAGTGATTCATATATATATGTACATGTTTGCTAAATTGCTTCAGCTGTGTCCAACTCTGTGTGACCCTATGGACTGTAGCCTGCCAGGCTCCTCTGTTCATGGGATTCTCCAGGCAAGGATATTGGAGTGGGCTGCCATCGCTCCTCAAATTGGTCTTCCCAACCCCGGGATCAAATCTGCATCTCCTATGTCTCCTGTCTTTGCAGGCAGGTTCTTTACTATTAGCACTACCTGGGAAGCCCAATTAGTAACCAGGCATCTTGTGAAAGATCTGAATTCCAATCTCAGCATAGCTTCCCCAGGCTCCTTGAGACAGAAGTGGGATTCCCAAGGCTGTTCAGGGTCCATCCCTGCCCACTCACACTCCTTGTTCAGAGGCTCACCAGTCTTAACAAGGCAGCACTCCTGGCTCACTTCTAGGCAGCAATTCAATTGGAAATAGAGATGTTCATTGACTTTAGTTCAGATCATTCCTGAGGGCGACAAAATATAGCCCAAATATCAGCTGGGCCCTCCTGGTTGAACTTGGCCTAGACAGAACTAGAGCTCATGATTTCTGTCATTTCCTGTACTGGCTTCCTTCTGTTTACATCCCCACACCAGCCAGAAACCAGCATAATGACTGGCTCCACCTGTAGTCTGGTCTTCCTCTCCCAAACACAGAGGAGCTCTGGCTGGGGGTGGGGGCTAATATGGGGAGGCCTCCCTTGCACATGGCCTTGTATTCTGGAGGAGGATTGGAGCAGAAGGAAGCACTGGAGGTGTTTTGCAGAGCCATTTTGCTTTTTTGCATTTCTTTTTCTTGGGGATGGTCTTGATCACTGCCTCCTGTACAATGTCATGAACCTCCATCCGTAGTTCATCTGGCACTCGATCAGATCTAGTTCCTTAAGTCTATTTCACGCTTCCACTGTATAATTTTTAGGGATTTGATTTAGACCTTACCTGAATGGTATAGTGGTTTTTCCTGCTTTCTTCAATTTACGTCTGAATTTGGCAATAAGGAGTTCATGATGTAAGCTGCAGTCAGTTCCTGGTCTTGTTTTTGCTGACTGTATAGACTGCTCCATCTTAGGCTGCAAAGAATATAATCAATCTGATTTCAGTGTTGGCCATCTGGTGATGTCCATGTGTAGAGTCTTCTCTTGTGTTGCTGGAAGAGAGTGTTTGCTATGACTAGTGCATTCCCTTGGCAAAACTCTATTAGCCTTTCCCCTGCTTCATTCTGTACTCCAAGGCCAAATTTGCCTGTTACTCCAGGTGTTTCTTGACTTCCTTCTTTTGCATTCCAGTCCCCTATAATGAAATGGACATCTTTTGGGGGGTATTAGTTCTAGAAGGTCTTGTAGGTCTTCACAGAACTGTTCAACTTCAGCTTCTTCAGCGTTACTGGTTGGGGCATAGACTTGGATTACCGGATATTGAATGGTGAAGCAATTACATTCTGATAACAAAAAAAATCACACTTTGGGGAGGAAGTAGTTATATTAGTTTGCACAAATGCATACAGTTATGTGAACCACCACCACAGTCAAGATCTAAAACATTTCTGCTACTTTTTTTTTTAATTCACCCTTCTTCGAACTGCAGTTCCTAAAAACCACTGATCTAATTTCTGTCTCTGTAATTTTGCCTTTTCCAGGATGTCGTATAAGTGTGATTATATAGTATTCAGCCTGTTGAATCTGACTTCTTTTGCCTAGCAGAATGCATTTGTGTTTCATCCACATTATTGTGCTAATCAATAGTTCCTTCATTGTTATTATTAACTAGTTATCTATTGTATGGATATATGACAGTTTATCCATTCTCAAGTTGATAGATGTCAGGATAGTTCCAGTTTGAGGTATTACGAAAAAAGTCACTGCAACCATTCACATAATGATTTTTATGGAAGCATAGGTTTTTATTCCTCAGGTACACATCTAGGGTATTTGCTGGGTTATATGGTAAGTACATCTTTAACTCTGGGATTCCCAGGTGGCTCAGTGGTAAAGAATCCTCCTGCCAATATGGGAGATGTAGGTTTGATCTTTGGGTCAGAGAAAATCCCCTGGAGAAGGAAATGTCAACCCAATCCAGTATTCTTGCTGGGAAAATCCCATGGATAGAGGAGCCTGGCAGTCTACAGACCGTAGGGTCTCACAAAAAGTCGGATACTACTGAGTGACTGAGCACACACATACACATGTTTAGCTTAGAAATTGGCAAACGATTTTCCAAAATGGCTGTACCATTTTCCAATCCCGTCAGCAAGGTTGTGAGAGCTTCAGTTCTCTGCATCCTTAACAGTTGATATTTTTTGCTTTTTTGGTTCGGTTTTGTGCGTTCATTTTAAATTTTAGCTATTCTGATCGAGGTGTGTCAGTATCTCATTGAGATTTCTATTTGCATTCCTCTAAGACTTATGATATTGAACACCTTTTCATGTGGTTCTTTATATCTTATTTGATGATGTGTTTGTTAAAATATTTTGCCTATTTCTTAAATTCTTTTTATTGTTTTGAGAGTTTCTTTTTTTTTTTTTTTAAACTAAAGACCATTTGTTTTTCACTAAGACTTTATCTGGAGGACATAACTAACCTGTGCCACCACCCTCACCTCAATTTGAAGAAGGGTTAGTACAGTGAATGTTATAAAGCAAGTATGAACAGTTTGAGGGACTGGAACCAACATTAACTGACAAAAACAAACTTCCATCTAAATCATCATAAAAATGTTTAAGTAAAAAGAAGGGGGGAAGGGGGCAAAGGTGGTTTCTGATTGAACAAGATCATCACATTTTATCTAATAAGTTCAATCCTGGCTAAAGTTTACCAAAATTGAAACAGGATTGCATGAGTGCTAAGTTGCTTCAGTTGTGTCCAACTCTTTGTGATTCTACAGGTTGTAGCCTGCCAAGCTATCCTGTCCATGGGATTCTCCAGCAAGAATACTGGAGAGGGTTGACATGCCCTCCTCCAGGGAAATCTTCCTAACTCAAGGATTGAACCCATGTCTCTTGTGTCTCCTGCACTGGCAGGCAGGTTCTTTACCACTAGTGCCACCTGGGAAGCCCTAGGAAACAGGATCGCTGTAATACAAAACTCCCATTACAGCACGCTGCACATACCTGTGTTCCAAGCCCACCCCTGTCCCCTAATGCTTCCATATTCAAACTATTTGCCAGCCTGTTGGGCCTGTCCACAAAGGAGCAGGTAGATCTCTTTGATCCAGTCTTTGTTATAAGGCTGGTATGTCTGGGTATCAGCTTGGTAAATAAGATAGCCGAGGTCTGCCAGGTCATCAATAAAAATCAAACAACTGACTGATATCATATGGGATAGAGGGGCTGTTTCAGATGCTCTTCATATATTTTACAAACACCTTCCATTCACTTATTTACAGATTCCTAGTCAGTGGAAGTTCTGCCTCTTGCCTCTTGGTGGGCTGTACCACACAGGAGCTTATCTGCAACACCACCCACAGCCAATCCCCGAGAGTTCTTTAAAAAGCCTAGATATAGGGCTTTTATCAGATATGTATTTTGTAAATGATTTCATGACTGATTTTTTTAATGCAGTTTTTTTCCTTCTCTCTCTATTCTGCTATTCCCACTTCCCACCATTAGCCTGACTGGATTATAAAACATAAAGAAAGCATTTATCACCATTTTATGGAAGAGAAAAACCAAGGCACAGATTTTTTAACAGACCTGCTGCTTCCAATGTAATGGACAGTTGGAGCCAGGTGTGAGATTTGATGACTAAAAAGAAAGTCTTAGAAAGTTTTTGAAATCATCATTCCCTTTAAAGGGCTGCCATTCTATTAAGTAGGATCCATTCAGCTTACTTCAAGGAGAAGGAAACAGGTATTTGTTAAAAATCTATGATGCACCCGTGAATGATTTAGGTCAGGTGCCAGTAAACCACGGCCAGTGACCCAAATCTTGTCTTTTATTTTTTTCTTTTTACAACCTGTAAACTAAATTTTTTTTCTCCAACAAATGAACATTTACAATTAATTTGATGACAGAGAAAGCTAACTTTGAACCCCCAAAATGAGGGAAATGCAATCCCTCCCTGCTCCAATTCCATTTTATTAGTTGACATGTATTGTAAAAAAAAAAAAAGCCAAAAACAGGGGCTTCCCAGGTGGTACTAGTGGTAAAAAAGCTGCTTGCAATGCAGAAGACGTAAGAGACAAGGGTTTGATCCCTGGGTTGGGAAGATCCTCTGAAGGAGGGCATGGCAACCCACTCCAGTATTCTTGCCTGGAGAATCCCATGGACAGAGGAGCCTGGTGGGCTACACAGTCTATAGGGTCCAAAGAGTCGGACATGACTGAAGTGACTTAGCAGATGCACATGCACATTGTAAAAAGCTATATTCAAAATTTGCTATGAGAGGGATAACCAGTGTTCTCACCACACACACATACACAAATTATACAAGGTTATGGACACGTTGATTAGCTTGTCTGTGGTAATGATTCTTTAATGTGTACATATACCAAAACATTACTTTGTTTGCTTTATGTATACACAATTTTTATTTGTCAATTATGCCTTAATAAAGTTGGAAATACTGACCTCAATTTTTATTACTTTAATTACATAGTACTAATTATTATTATCATATTTTAAATTTTGTCAACAACAAATTTGAGGAAATTTATTTTCTCTCTTCTTGTATAAGAACCTACATAATATCCTCAATTTTATCTCTTTGACAGCAGAACTTCAAATATTTGGCATTTCCCTGGTGGCTCAGATGGTAAAGAATCTGCCTGCAGTGCAGGAGACCAAGGTTCAATCCCTGGGTTAGGAAGATCTCCCATAGATGGGAATGGAAACCCACACCAATATGCTCACCTGGAGAATTCCATGGACAGAGAAGCCAAAATGTCCTCAATCTTATCTCTTTGTCTGCAGAACCTCAAATATTTACTATCTGGCCATTTACAGGAAACATTTGCCAACCTCTAATTTAAGTAGTGATGAGTTATCTTTTCTTTAACCATTACAAAATGTGGCCACCTATTGGGTTGGCCAAAAATTCATTTGAAATTGCCCATACTATCTTATATCAATACCCAAATGGACTTTTTGGTGAACATGATATTTTTACAGGTAAGAAATGTGAGGACCTCTGAAAAAGATAAGTGACTTGCTAAAAGTCACCCAGCTAATGGCAATGGAACAGTGATATGTGTCTTATTTCAAAACCTAGTGTTCTTTCCAGAAGCAAATTTGTAACAGCAATCTAGCAGAAAATGAAAAAGAACAAAAAACAATTTCTAGCAGTGAGTGGTGGGCAGGGGTGTAATTCTTGGATCAAGAAACACCTGCCCCAGGTTCCTGAACCCGCTGTTGGCCAAGCCACAGGCCTGTCCACTGAGACCAGAAACCCATCAGCATGACCTCAAGACCCTGTGGGATTCTCAAGTCACCCCAGAGAAATTCTATTTTCTTCACTCCACTTCACTTGCTGAAGTGTACATAAAAAATTTTAAAGCTTTTCAGTGACAAAGTTTTATGCCAAAACAAAGCATGTTAGGTAAAGCCTAGGGAAGCTGATAAGCTCATGGATATGGAACTGGACATGCTGAGTTCATCCCCTATAAACAGAGGCAATTCGGTTTTCTTATTGTTTTTAAACAGGCTATATTGGGATCCATTCTTAGATCTTCCATGAGTATTAAAAGAGTTAGTATTTGCAACATGATTAATGTAGCACCTGACAAGGAGCAAGCATTGTATCAGTGTATATTAAAAATAAAATAAAAGTTTGAATAATCAGGAAATCAGATCTCTGGAAAAGGATTTCAAAAAAGAATAAACACACACACACACACACACACACACATATATATGTGTGTGTGTATATATATACATATATACACATATATGTATATATGTGTGTGTATATTGTTATTATTTAGTTGCTAATTCATGTCCAACTCTTTTGTGACTCTATGGACTGTAGCCCACCAGGCTCCTTCATTCCATGAGATTTTCCAGGCAAGAATACTGGAGTAGGTTGCCATTTCCTTCTCCAGAGGATCTTCCTGACCTAGGGATCGAACCTGCGTCTCCTGCGTTGGTAAGTGGGTTCTTTACCACTGAGCCACCAGGGAAGCCCCTATGTATATGTATATATTTGTGTAACCAATTCACTTTGCTTACACCCTAAATTAACACAATTTTGTAAATCAATTACACTTCAATTAGAAAAAAAAAGAATAAAAGAAGGAAATCGAATCTCCAGAAAACACGCCTCTTCACTTTCTGCTTGAGGGGTTTCCTGTATTAAAATGGGACCTGCAAGACAGAGGCAGAGGAAAAGAATCTGATAGCAACTGTACTGCTTCCAATCCCCAAAGGTCTCTGGGGAAACAGAGAAGTATAAGGAGAATGTACCCTCCCGCCTTCAGCCGACAACGAACTCTGCAGCTCTCCAGTCCAGGAGAATGGCCTTCACGCCCTTCGATGTCGGGAGAATCAGCTGCCACATCTCTCCAGTCTCAGACAGACCACTCCCAAGAGTGTTCCCTGCTGATAATATAACTAAGATTTACCCTCTACCCTTCCTCTGTCTCTCTCTCTCTCACACACACATAAAAACACACACATGCACATACAGGGTACTCAGAACTAGGAAAGGTGTGAGGCAGACGCTTTCATGTACTGTCGGTGGTTAGGTAAAACAATTTAGAAATTTCTATCAAGACTTCAAGTACATTCTTAATCAGGATCTCCACTTTCAAGAAACTGAGACAGAAAGGCTATGTGAAGCAGAGTGGTGAGTGGGAGCTGTAGGATTTAAGGAAGAGTTTAGTCTGATACACTGATACACATGGTCGAGTTGCCTGGGACGGGTGTGGGTATCTGGAGCCTGCAGGCAGTTCGCGGTTATACTGAGGATCCTTTGCGGGCACAGCCGGCTGCACCATGGCCTGAGATAAGATAGCAGTGATGCAGTGTGAGATGCTGCAGAGCAAGGGTGGTAGGTGGTACCTGACCAGGCCAGCACAGTGACCTATGCTGTGACTGCTTGCTGGTCACAGGGCCAGCCTCCTGGAGTCAGGGCCAGTCTGGAAGCTGAGAGCTCGGGCTGACTCTGTCCTGGCCCAGACATCATTTGACAGGCTCTGCAGCCTTCCCACTCCCTGGCAGGTCAGCTCTGGAGCTTGGCTGCCTCCATGATTTCCATCATTCCACTCATCACAGTGTGTTCTGAGGACCTAGTACATGAGGTGGCTTGTGAGCTTAGTTGTTTCCAACTCTTTGCAAAAGGAGGAGCAAAGAGTTGCTGTAGCCTGTAGCCTGCCAGGTTCCTCTGTCCATGGGAATTCCCAGGGAAGAATATTGGAGTAGGTTGCAATTTCCTCCTCCACGGGATTTTCCTGACCCAAGGATCGAACCCTCTCCTTCTGTGTCTCCTGCATTGCAGGCATATTCTTTACCGCTTGAGTCATCAGGGAAGCCCCCTACTACATGAGAGATGATCTTAAAAATAAGACATCTGTATGAATATTATGGATTATCATCCACAGGATTTGAGTCTTTTAATCTTCTTAGGTTAAATTCTTAGATGTCCTAGGGTGTCTTTAATTTTTTGGTCAGAATTCAAGATAATTCATATTAAATCACTTTAATTTAAACAAATAAGTAATTGAACTCTCCATTTTTAAGGAGGACTGCTGAAATTAAATAGAGAACTCCCAGACCATAAGTTAATATTCAGAGACACACTAGGGAAATGTTTAGACTATTCATTTGTTTAACACAAAAAGGACATTCATTTACTTAACAAATAAGAGACACTTAAATCAATGAAAATTACCTCACTAAGGTTCAAAGAGTCCAGCTAGGTAAACTCTTATTCTTATCTTCTGGGGTGAGGGAACTGAGGCCAATCAACTAGCCTAAAGCTAGGCAATAGAAGTGGCAGAGCCTGGATTTGAACTCAGGTCACCCCAGCATCAATCAGCTTGCTTACCTGCCCAATGTGTTAACCAGTCACTGGGCTCAGCCTGGCATTTCAGCACGCTGTGAATTCTCAGCTGTGCAAATGTTCCCAATCACACATAAGGACATTTAATCTCTTCTGTGATCTATGAAGCCACTTGGGAAATGGAAGCAGAATTATGGAGATGAGTCATTCCAGTCAGCAGACAAAATGTAATGGAGTTTTTTATTACTATTTTATTGTTTATGTATTTGTCAAAAAAAGAAAAAAAGGTCAGTGGGAAGAGTAAGGCAGCAGAGCCCCCTGATGGCTGTTTCCTCATCGGGATCTTCGTGTGTGCTGTGTGTGTGTGTTTGTGTGTGCGCCCAGCAGTGTGTTGTGAGCATGTGTTTGTGCACTGGTCTCCCATTCTCTACAGACACTCATGCTCTCTGAGAGTAGGGGTTGGACATAGTTTGTGTAGAATTATATTTTAGGAGTCTAGAGTCTTTATTTGTTGCGTGTGTACATTAGTGTGTGTGTGTGAGGAAGAAGACATTGCGTGCACTATTGAGAACATACCTACTGAAATAACTCTTTTGTAATCCCTGAGACCCTCAAATTCTTCATCCTACCCCTTACATTCTTCTCCTTCCCCGTTTTTTTTTTTTTTTTTTTGTGTGTGTGTGTGTGTGTGCGTGTGTGAGATCTTGGTTCCCCAACCCCGGATCTAACCCAGGCCCTCGGCAATGAAAGCTTGGAGTTCTAACCACTGGGAAACCAGGAAGTCTTCTTTTACAGTCTTTCCTTTACCAAATCTTTTCTTTATAAATATTTCCTTTACCAAAGGAAATGCACAATGATTCCAAAACAGGTGCCTAGTTTTGACCTTAGCCAAGGACCTCTCTGGTGCCCAAACACCCTGCCTCCAAGGTCCCTCTCCTTGTTCAAGGCTGATGACAGGGCATCCCTTCAATGCTTGATTGTTGAGGAAATTAATTAGTATCTTTCAGGGAATCTCTCTGAATGAGGCATGTAGCATACATAGCTGCAGAGAACTCAGAGACTCTCAGACTCACGCAGCTCAAGCTCTTCTTCTGACATGATGGGTTCCTAAGTTTGAAAATATAAACTTTGACCTCTGTCTTGCTCCCATCTGTGAGAAGAGAGAACAGGATGTTTCTGGATCTTGGGTTGGCCCCATCTTCTCATCTTCTTGCCCCTTCTCTAAAGGTGGTAGGGTCCTTTCTCGAACCCTTTCCTTGGGTTAGCATCATGGTATTACATGTAGTGGTATTACATCATGTATTACATGTAGACTGGAGGCTCAAAGTGGTGATGCCAAGGGGTATAAGACATGGTCCCTACCCTATGGGGTCAACAAGAAGAGGTAGCAATTAGACAAAGTCCAATACAAATATAAGGTACTGAGTAGTTTTATTCTGCGACATATTTGCCCTCTAGAATGTGAGGTCCTATTAGTATTTATGTCTTTCTGCTACATCCTCAGTTATTGCAATGCCTGGATTACAATAGATACTAAGTAAATATTTATTCAAAGAAAAAAAAATGAATGAACCTAGAAACACCACACCTCAGTCACACTGATCCCATTAAAATTCAACTAACATATGTTGAGAACTTACTACAAGTTAAATATTATACTGGGGAAGATTCCAAATTCAGAGCTCCTTCTAGTACATTGCTTTGCTTTTCTTTCCATTTCACCCATTTATTTTGTCTTTATCTCTTTTGTGCTGCTTCACCCTCTCCCCGCTTTCTCTCCTTAGAAGACGGCCCTCTCTAGGCCCTGTGGGCTCTACACTCAGTTTTCTGGACCGTCCAGAAAGGTCACTGCCTCTTAGCCCCAGATTCTAAATAGACACGCTAAGCCCAATGCTGCTTGACAGTAAGGGCCAAACAAATGTGAGCGGAGCCTAGCTCTATTGCTTTCCCCTTACCAAAAATGCATTAATAAAGTTAATTAGCATTGACCTGAAAAAAAAATCTGAACAATAACCTTCTGGCATTCGGATCAAATGCAATGAAACACAAGCAATAAAAACTCCATTACTGCTCCCCTCTGAACAACTGTCACTGATCCTCAGGCCGAGAGGGAGGGGACAGGCTCACATCTATCCAGGGCTCTGCCTGCCTCCTCTAAGCCTCCCTGTGAGACTCTGAGCTCCACCTGGTGTGTCAAAATGCAGGCAGGTGTGAAGGTGAAGCAAGCTGGGCCCTGGGTAGGATTGTTGTTGCTGTTCAGTCACTAAGTCTTATCAGACTTTTTTGCAACCCCAGGGCCTGTAACCTGCCAGGCTTCTCTGTCCATGGAATTTCCCAGGCAAGAATACTGGAATGGGTTTCCATTTCCTTCTCCAGGGGATCTTCCTAACCCAGGGATAGAATCCCTGTCTCCTGCTTGGCAGGTGAATTCTTTACCATTAGTGCCACCTGGGAAGCCCTATAGTTAATATAGAAAATACAAGACACACAGAAGTCTAGAGCTAACACAGGCTTAGTTTGGGCTATAATCAATATATAAAAGGTCCAGGGTATGGGGGAGGCAGCAGGCCATCAAGGATGGCAGTCACCTCTTTTCTAGTTGAGGCTGGGGGTTGGCAGATGCTCAGGGAGTTGAATAAGCAGGTGCCCAGAACCCTTGCCAGATACAGCAGAAACCTGGCCCAGGGGAATAGAGTAATTCTAGACTGCATCCTCTGGCAGGCCAAGGTAACTGACTCATTGTTTCCCCTAATAAGAATTGGTTTAGAAATTGGGCCAGGATATGTCTGTGAATGACCCCAGCTGCAAGGCAGTGCCTCTCTGCCCTTCAATGCCCTCACTTGACACTTCCAGTGATCTCATTTTATCACTGAATTTCTATACTATGCCAGGCATTGAGGAGCTGGGTTGTGGACACACAAATATAAGGCCCACTATTCATCTTCTGTTGGTCCTCAATCTAGTGGGATTTAGTCAAGAACCCACTGGATTTCTGTTTCCTTTTTGTACTTCCCTCTGCCCTAATTCTTCATGAAGCTATGAAATATCAGAGGGAGCATTCCATGTTGTTATTGGGTCACCTGAATCTCTCCAATCCATTGTTCCATTCCCGAGGGCATAACTGGGAGTCAGAATGGAGGTGCTGCTGGATCAAATCCCATTCTTGCCCCTCAGTTATACATGCCATGTGGGGTGCCCATGGCTCATGGGGCCCTGCATGAGTCCACAGACTCAGGAAAGTAACAAGAGCTGATGCACTTGTCCTTTTGGTATAGGTCCAGGAGGTCACTCTTTTTCAGAAGTTGCCTTAAACTCTAGAGGAAGATTTGCTCAGATGGAGGGAGAGCATGGGGAGTATGAAGGAACACAGTCAGAGAAAGTATCTTCTCTATGAAGCTCTTGAAAAATACATACATTGGTCCAAAAGTCATGGTAGGGAGATACTTAGAAATGACAGAAAAGATGAAGAGTTAAAAGAAGGAGAAAGACAATGCAAGGTATCTTTGATGTGGGGAGAGAGTGGGAACTTCCGGAGAACACAAGCAAATCCTTAAAATATTTAAAATAGAAATATAGTAAGTATCCTACATATGCATGGGTTCTGTTCCAAGAGCAAGTTCCTAAGCCCAATTGCTTGTAAGGCTGACAGTTAGCCTGGGTACCCAACTAACACAATTGGCTATTTAGTACTATACTCTAACAGGGTTATACTTTACACATGAATAATACATAACAAACACTAAAAATAAAGAAATCTGATAGTACAGCACCTTGAAAAGTACAGTAGTCCAGCACAACAGTTGGCATACGGGGGTTGGCATAGAGTAAACAGTCAAGAAGAGTTACTGACTGGAAGAGGGAGAGGAGGTGGGAGATGGTAGAGCCGAAGGATCATCAGCAATAGGAGATGGAGGGCAAGCTGCAAAGCTGCAATTTTACTCACACCTGATGTTAATGGAACACAGTTTCGCATCTTTGAAAGTTCATAACTAGAAGATTCATATGTGGGGGCCTACTGTATCTTGCTTGTGAACTAATACTCAGTGTCACCAAAATGAAATCTGAATACCCACAAATGCACCTTTGGAATGTGTCAACCAACAGTATGAGAAAGAGAGTTGTAAGATCTTGGGAAACCTATTGCCTCCTTGTCTGCAACCATCCACTTTCTCAGGTCTAATCTGCCTCATTTGCAAATAGCCACCTAAATGCTCTCTTTGCCTCTCATCTGCCTCCGACCTGGCCAGAATTGTCTTCTCAAAGCACAGATGGGGTGTCTGTTTAAGAAGAGAGTAAATGCTCCCTGACATGCAAAGGTCTGCAAAAGTGACCTCTATCTTGCTTTCTGCCTCTGATCCACAAACACTAGACTGGCTGCTTCTTGGTTGCTCCCTCCTCTGCCCCTCCTGAGAATGAGCTGCTCCAGCGGGCCGACTGTTCTCCATTTAGCCTGGAAGAATGAGAGAAAATTCCTATGGGCTTTGAAATTATTTGCATACCGCTCTGCTTCTGGGCTACAGGCTCCTGGAATCTACAGATACTCATGATAATATTATAAAATATTTACCAAGCAATTATTATTTAACTTTGCATGCAGCATCTCATTCTAATCCTTAAGGTAGGCAATATGATTATCTTTTTGTTTAATAGAGAACAAGTCTGAAGGAGGGGCACACGGCTGCAGGAGCAAAGTCCAGGCAAATTGACTTTTGGATCTAAGCCATTTCTGATCTTTGGAACTGCCAAATTCACAGGGGGTCTCCAGGCACAAAGCAGGCCAGTCAGAGTTTGCAGACTGAAACAATAGGTGAACAAGAGAATAAGGGCAGGGAAAAGGAGTAAGCAATTCTGGAAAGGTAAGCCTACAGATTGGGTTGGGAATAAAACTTCAGGAAATGTGTTTGCTCCTACTCTCTTGATCAACTGGTCGACCTTGGAGGAGGTAGCATCCAACAGGAAAGCCCCAGAGGTGCTAGGGAGACCCCCGGTTGCCCCCCAAACCTCCCTTAGCTGCTTGATGGTGCCTGAAATTGTACCATTACAGCCTAATTCCTTTATCTTAGGCTGCAATTCCCCTGTTAAAATGCAAATATTCCTGGGAGAGGCAAGTTATTAAACTTTATTAGTGTTTTATATCCCATGGTGGATTTATTGATCAAACCCTTTTCTTTAGAAATAGCTGGGGTAAGGGAGAAAGATGGAGACCATATAAATGTCCCAGGCTCCAGGGAATGGGGTCACTTGGAAGGCGAGGGGTGGGGGAAGCAGGGATTGAAGGAGGAATCACGAGAGCTGGGAAACCTGGAAGCAAATCTTTTTCATATGCATGGCAATAAAAGGCCAGTAGCTTGTGGCTTTGAGTGCACTGGGTGGGGAAAGGCTTACAGGCTCCAGCCTCAGCAGGACCAAGTTAGTGGGTCAAGATGAAGTTCTAACCCCTTGTAGGAGCCTTCCCAGCCTCTGTCTTATCTGAGAGAATAGGATCACTGGCAGCACTGTGATCACTGCCAACAGTGCAAGTGCCCTGTGGACACCCGGATGACTTCCCGTGTGGTGTTGCTGGAAGTCCTTCCCACCCACTCAGCCCAGTGGCAGAGCCCCGAGCCACTCCCCTTCCTGGGTGATGCTGCTCACTTGCAGCATCACCTTGGCTCCTCTGGCCTGGAGGTACGCCTCAGCTTCATCCCCTACCCTGTACAGACCTGTCTCTGAGTCCTTCCTCATCTTCTACCCACTGCCTGGACTGCAGTCAGAAATGGAGTCTGAGAGAGACAGAGACAGGGAGACTGAGAGAAAGAGAGAGAGACAAAGACAGAGAAACAGAGAGACTGAGAGAGAGAGACAAAGACAGCGAGACATACAGAGAAGGAGAGAGAGAGAGAGGGACAGAGAGACACATAGAGAGGGAGACAAAGATGGAGAGATACAGAGAAAGACAAAGACAGAGACCCTTTCTTAAAGGCTTGTCAGGGTTTCTAGAACAGTATTATTTTACGTGTTTTCAAAATCCTTTTTTTCTGCCTTCAGATTCATGAGATGCCCTTTATCACTTCAGCGAAATATTTAAAACAAAAATAAGAGAGGAAGCCTGAAGATTTCGGCCTCCAATTCTCTGGAGTCCACCCACACAGGCATACTCCCTAATCTTCACCAAATGTTTTGTCTTGGAGACCCCAGAAGCTGTGGTTTGCCACACAATTCTGATGTTTAAGAATTAGGCAAAACTGTACCTGGGACTGTATTTCTATCCGATATATAGTGTTTATCCACCTGATGGAAAATCAGCTTGGAAATCTACCACATGAAATACATTTTTTGTTGTTCAGTGATTCATTTCAGTTCAATGATTCGATGATTCATATGCCTTACTTTGGAAGTGGAAGCACACATTGGCATTTTAAACAGAAAAGAATGTGGGTGTGATACTTAGTAGTTGCAATGAGACAGAAGTTGCCATGAGGGGTGGGTGGCCTCTTCGAGAGTAAATTTGACTGGGGGACAGGAGACCTGGCTTCTGAATGAGGTCTGACTCTAATAAACTGCAGCCTCAGGCTTCAACAATTCCTTCTGTTATTCATTCAATAATTATTTATTGGGTCATCTCTGTTATGAGACATCATGCCAATCTAAAAGGGGAGGCGATGCATTAAATGCCTTCTTCCCAGTCTAAGATTCTGGGGAACTTTTAATACGCATTGAAAATCTTGGATGTTCACTGAGAATGATGGACAAGGATTTTCTTCTCACCTCTCAAAGATCTAATGAATTTTCCAAATGTGAAGGTCATAAGAACCTCAAGCAAGTGGCAGGTGGTAAATCTTGCCCTCCTCATTCTGCAGTGTGGGAGTGCCAGAGGGTCTGGGTTCTTTATAATTCACCTGATCGAGTCAAATAAATTTTACTTCTTTCCCAGTGGATTTTATTTTTCTTGCTCTGAAGGCAAATGGTTCTGTCACAGGGATTGGTCCTAGAAGAAAAGCCCAGGTGGCACTCTGCCAAGCCCATTCTTCCAGACCCTTTTCTCTCCTCCTTTGCTACTTCTTCCTTGGAAAGGTTTGGAATCTCTACACTAGCAGGCATTGCCCTAGACGTTAGGGCTATTCTAGCCTCTGTCCTTGAGAAAAGTGAACATGTTAGTTGTTCAGTCATGTCTGAATCTTCGTGACCCTATGGACTATAGCCCACCAGGCTCCTCTGTTCATGGAATTCTCCAGGCAAGAATACTGAAGTGGCTAGCCATTTGCTTCTCCAGGGGATCTTCCAAACCCAGGGATGGAACAAGGGTCTCCTGCAATGCAGGCAGATTCTTTACCATCTGAGACACCAGGGACTCATAGCCTAAGTTGGAGAATTGCAAATGATAGACAGAGTGGGAAGAGAAATACTTTGGAACTTGAAAGGATCTAAGAAACCTTTTTCTTAGAAACAGCACTTAGTTTAACCCTGAGAAATAAATGATATATATAGGCAGATAAGGTATAAATGGTGCTCTAGGTGATGAAATATCACAAGCAAAGGCCCTGGGGTGGCAGCATATGAGAGGCAGTATGGAAGAAGGCCAGGTAGATGGGATGAAGCATCACACAACGAGGCAGGGCGCCTGGCTAGGATAACCTCCAGGAGGCTTGGAGATGACAGTGAGACTCTAAAGCAGGGATATGGCTTGGTCCTCCCTCTGTTCTCCCTAAATGTTCTGCTGTCACCAAGCAGCCTCCCATGCATTAATACTAGAACCAGCTTTCATCTGTCCCTGCCCCCTCATCAAATCTGCACCCTTTGTCCCATTCCTTTATGGAAATTCTCTCCTTTTGCTTCCTTCATTGCCTTTCAATGAAAGGACTCACTAATCTAATTTGCCAATAGTTTAATGAGCAAACTTTCCGTTTAACAGAAAAAATACAAAATCAAAGGGAATCGAAAATGAACAGTGGACTTTCAGACACTGAGATTATTTAGAGAAGGATATGTATGCATGTATGTATGTATATATATATATATATATATATATATATTTTTTTTTATATATTTTTTTTTTTTTTTTAGGAAGGGGCACCTACACAATACCTAGAGTTTGTATAGGCCTGCCATGGTGGTCGTGTGTGCATGCTCAGTTGCTCAGTCATGTCTGACTCTTGTGATCCTGTGGACTGTAGCCTGCCAGGCTCCTCTGTCTATGGGATTTCCCAGGCAAGAACACTGGAGTGGGTTGCCATTTTCCTTCTCCAGGGGGTCTTCCCCACCCACAGTTTGAACCCGAGTCACAAGCATTGCAAGCAGATTCTTTACCACTGAGCCACCTGAAAAGCCCACAGTGGTGGTCGCTATCCACCCATCTGTTTCCTGCAGGACACCTGTAAACCAATGCCTTGCTCTGGTTCAGTGAGACAGGGGCTGATGGGTCTGAAATGCCATTAAGGTGAGTTGGCAACGTTTCTGCGTTTCTCCTCCATTGAACTACCCGGCTCTCACCGTTATGCTAGCTACAGGGCCTCTCTTTATGAAAAGCTCCCATTGCTCACAGCAGCCATCTCCCAAAGGAGGCAAATAGTGTGGCTTGAGGAAACAAGTCTGCTATTCAAATGCCAGAGGATTTTAAAAATGTACTAATAGGCATCTTTGGGGCTGAGGTCTGTGTTTCTCTAAATCTGAGAGGATTTAGAGAAAAAATAGGTATTTCAGTTTTTCTGAGAAATGGGTAGAATGCCTTGGGAAAATGGTCCAATACAAGAAATAAGAAAATTATCCAATCAAGATTAGACGGCTCGAGGACAGACTTTGTTTGGATCCAATTCTAAGTGTCATAGGTGTTGAGAGAGGAAAAGAGGTGGTACCGGTGTAGTCTGGGAAGGTTACCTGGAGAAAATGCCCTTTAAGCTGCATTGAAACTGTGAGATCTTTCTTTATTCATGCTTGTGTGCATTTCTGTGCCTGCTGGGTTGGACCTGCTTCCTGCTCTCAGTGGGCTGGAGCCTTAACTGCTACAGAACTGCCAATACAGAGAGCAGATACAGTCTGCTCACTGTGACCTCAGGCAGAGTACACTAACCTATAAAATCAGTCTCTTCCTCCAGAAAATAAGATTGACACACTATTTACCTTGTTTACCTCATGTAAAGATGAAAAAGAGGTGAATATAAAGAACACTGAGAATGTTGAAAGTGAAAGTGTCAGTTGCTTAGTTGTCTCTGACCCTTTGCGACCCCATGGACTGTACCCCACCAGCCTCCTCTGTCCATAGGATTCTCCAGACAAGAATATTGGAGTAGGTAGCCATTCCTTTCTCCAGGGGAATCTTTAAAACCCAGGATTACACCTGGGTTCTTTAACATCTGAGCTACCAGGGAAGCCCAAAGGTGTTGAAATCTCTTACTAAAAATGTTGAATTTCATATCAATGATACTGGTCCAACTACTAGAATGACTCAAGCCTGAGTGGTCTTGCAGAGACCTGAGTTGTGGGGATCCACATACTAAGACCATCTCTGCCTTAGCCCACAGGCTCCTCTGGGACTCTCTTTGCCTCTCTGCACCCTCATTTACCGTAGCCACCACCCTCTGCTGCTGATGCAACCTCATTCTCTAACCCCATTCCTTAGGCACTATGAAAATAGCAATATCAATTCCCAAATAACCAATAAAGCTACAGCTGTGGTCTCTGTTCCTGTTTTAGTGGCTAAACCTTCAGCTGTACAACCCCCATATGTCCAGACTTTTAAAAGTACCATCCCTGTGAACACTGAGAGTATCCATTCTCATCATCCCCATTGCATGAAATGAAACTAACTTATTGAAAAGTTGCTTGCCAAGTACAAGTATATTATCTCTGATATTCATCATCACAATCCTCTGAGGCAAGGGTCATTAACCCCACTTTTATAGATGAAAAATGGATACTGTGAAAGATTAAGTGACTTCCCCAAGTTCACATTGAAATCAGCAGAGCCAGGATCTCATTCCGATCTGAAGTGGTACAAGCATTATTGTTCCAATGGTGTGTCTGACTTGGAGTTGCAGAAACATGCTCACGATAGTCAGTTGGGAGAGAATGCTGCTACCTGAAACAGAAACATGGTCACGCACATCAAATCTTCATGGAAGAAGGTGGGTTATTCCAAGCATCCATACAGATGAGCAAATAGATAGCTATTTTATCATAATTGCATATATATAATCTCTTGCATATGCATTATTCCACCTGGTCACTTGTCGTGTGCCTACCCACAGATGTCTATTAGAGAAAATGTGCCAGAAATAAGATGGAAAATATTCCCCAGACACTGAGCTTTGCTCAATGGTTTAAGGTAGGAATTAGTGGGAGAGGAGATTCTGCCACTTAAGGTTGTACCAAACTGTAATTCCCTTGAAACTGGTTGTTCCAGCAGCCCTTTCAGACTTGTGGCTGTCCTTTGGCTCTGCCTCAGGCTGTTCACTTTTAAAAAATCACTTTATCACATCTCCTTGTAATTGTATTTGCCCAAGCACCACACTTGAAAGTCCCTTTAAATTAAAAGCTTTAAAAAAGACCTCTCTGAACAGCAGAACCCTGGGGAGGAGGGATGGGGAGCCCTGCAAGTGTTTCCTTGCCTCTGGGTTATAGATCAGTAGTTTTACTTTTTAGCTGGAGATGTGGGTCACAGCCAGTGATGGGGATGAACTCAGCTAATCTTGCACAAAAGGTCAATATCCAGTGTTTCTCATGATTTCCAAAACATGACACGCACAGCCTAGACAGATGACTTTTCTGAGATAGAGTGCTGGAGATGTTAATCCTCTGGTTGTTTTAGGACTGACTTCATTTATAGACCCAACTATGTCATAGCTCCTTGTAATCAATCTCTAGACACAGGAGATATGCTCTTGGTGTGTGTTTGTGTGCATGTTAAGTTGCTTCATCGTGTCTGACTCTTTGAGACCCTATGGACTGTAGCCCGCCAGGCTCCTCTGTCCATGGGGATTCTCCAGGCAAGAATACTGGAGTGATGCTCTGGGGTCATTATCTGAAAGAGATAAAAAAAAAAAAAAAAAGGCTGGTGTTCTTCCAATGATTCCTATGAATCGGAATACAGGATGAGCAGAATGGCAGAGTGTTAACAATGTCTGAGGATTCAGAAACACCATGATAAATTGTTGGTCCCAATTTTTCACCCTTCCTGGGAACCACACTCTTGCCTCATTATGGGAAAGGCACACTTCCTTATCCTTTGACTCGGGGTACAATCAAGGGATTTGCATTGAGCAAAAGTCTTAGTAGATATGAATAGAGTCTTGGAAGGTACTTGAGCAGTGGGGCTTGCTTTCTGCCACCTCCTTAAGAAGAGTATGCCCTGGCTAGCTCACTAGCAGGGAAAGGGTGAGTGATGCATTGACCAGAGCCACTCAAGCCCACCCTACTAAGGGAAGCTACCCAGTGTGCCTGAAGACCTATGAGTGAGAGACGGTCACTTACTGTTATTTGATGCTGGCATTTTGTGGCTGGTTGTTATAGCACCATTGTGGCAAGGCCGAACTAATATAAGAACTTATTTGTGTGGCTACTAAATTCTCCCTCTGCAGGTCCCTCCCTCACTCACAGAGGATTTATAAGATCTGCTACCAGTCAGCACATTGGTAGGACCTGTAGAGATGCAGGAGAAGTGGAAAATAACCCCTCTGCCTGCCCTCAGAGATATCACAGTTTACATAAGGGTGGTAAAACAAATATCACAGCTCAGCATGGCATTGTGCTGTAGCTAAATCATAGTCATTACAACGGGGAGAACCAAACCAGTTGCTAAGTGATCTTGTCGGGGGTTTAGATTTCTATGCCCCACCTTTTGTGTCCTGCACAAGTGTGTGCGTGTGTGCTGTCATTCAGTTGTGATCCAAGGACTGTAGCCCACCCCCATGGACCCCATGGACTGTAGCCTGCCAGGCTCCTCTGTCCATGGGATTTTCCAGGCAAGAATATGGGAGTGGATTGTCATGCCCTCCTCCGGGGGATCTTCCCTATCCAGGGTTCAAACTGGCATCTCTCGTGCCTCCTGCATTGGCAGGCAGATTCTTTACACTGAGCCACGCGGGATGCAACATTTGCATATATGCTGAGTCTGAAAAGGGGTAGTAGATAATAATATAACTAGATATTTGCCATAGACTCTCATACCCATTCACATTTGTGTATGACATGCAGAATGGCCATGAGGAAGGAAAGTGTTGTTTATTGTTAGCCATATTTTTTTTATTGCAGGTCTTATAAACATATTAAAAATGAGATATCTGAATCAGAGAGATGTTCACCATTGTCACGGTCACGGTCATGCTGTGATGGAAGGAGCTGGAGTTGGTGTGGCTCTGGGAGCCATATTCCTTTTTGTCCATTATCTGGCCATCCCTCCTCCATCCAGAGGCCACATGGCATGGCTGCAGTGGCTCAGCATTGGAGACATGAGACTGGTGTGCCTTCCATCTCTGTTGCTTACTAGCTGTGTGACTTTGGGTGTGTTTCCCAATCTCTCTTATGTTCCAGGTTCACATCTTTAAAGTGGGGATACTTATAATGACTGAAAGGTATCATCAAGATTAGAGATAATCTGTCTTTCATGGACTGAACTGTGTCCTTTCCAAATCTGTATATTAAAGTCCTGGCCTGCCTCTTCCCCGCCCCAGTCCCATATCTTAAAAGGTAACTTTTGAGAGACAGATCCTTCTAAGAGATGATTCAGTTAAAATGAGGTCTGTCATGGGTCCTAGTCCACACAACTCATGTCCTTATAAGAAGAGGAAGTACGGACATAGACAACAGAAAGAAGACCATGTGAAGACACAGGGAGAAGTCAGCCAACTATAAGTCAACAAGAGAGGCCTCAGGAGAAACCAACCCTTCTTACCCCTTGACCTTCCAGCCTGCAGAACTGTAAGAAAATACATTTCAGTTGTTGAAGCCACCCAGCCTGTGTTACTTTGTCACGGCAGCCCTACTGAACTTAAACAGTATCTGAGAGTCAGAGACAAGATGGCAGAATAGAGGACCTTGAGCTCACCTTCTCCAACTAGAACTCCAAATTCACAACTAATTGTTGAACAAACACTGATAAAAAAAAAAATGACTAGACCCTACCAAAAAGATATTCTACATCCAAAGAAGTAAAAACCCTGACAAGATGGTAGGAGGGGTGCATTCATGATGTACTATACAGTGTCTGAAACGCCTACATACTTGGAATCAACACCCAGTCACGAGTGATCTCTGCAAATTCAGCAAACTGACCTCCTCTCCTCAGTTTTTCTCTATTGTCTTTTCCTCCTTTCCTCCTCTCCCTTCTCTCTCTACTTTCTTCTATTTATCCTCTTTATTTGTTTGCTTCACTCAAAATACACAGACCACTAGCCTCTCAGCTTGAAGAAGGAGGCTCGGTGGTAGGGAAGCAGTCCAAGCAGCATTTATGTTCATGTAAGAATTCCATGAACAGAGGATCTTGGTGGGCTGCAGTCCATGAGGTCACAAAGAGTCAGACATGACCGAGTGCTTTACTGGGGCTTTCCTGAGGGTTCAGACAGTGAAGAATCTGTCTACAAGGCAGTAGACCTGGGTTTGATCCCCGGGTCAGGAAGATCCCCTGGAGAAGGAAATGTCAACCCACTCCAGTATCCTTGCCTGGAGAATCCCAGGGACGGGGGAGCCTGGTAGGGTACAGTCCATGGGGTCACAAAGAGCTGGACACAACTGAGTGACGAACACTTTCAAAAGGGAAGACAAAGGCACTTTCCTGGGCTGGTTCAACTCACAGAAGAGTAGCAATCAGGTGAGATACCCAGATACTCATGGGGTGGTCTGCTTTTAGGATTATGAAGTTTAATGAATTGGATATCACAAAAATAGGGGCCATGGAGATTGTAATAGCTCAGAATTATCTTCTACTTAACCAAAAAGCAAGGAGTTGATATGGAGGGACATACCTTGTCCTAATTCATCCCACAGTTTTAAGGCTTGATTTCTGTTCTGGAAATGTCTTTTGGGCTGTGGTCCCCATGATCTAAATCTATCCATCCAAAGCTAGGAAGGACCAGCAGGCAGCCCAGGATGCCAGTGGGAGAGCTGCCCAGTCATCCTGTACCTCTTCCCAGGGGTAGTTAGAACAGTATTTGGCAACCAACTTCCCTTCCCCAAAAGACTCTTTCCCTGTCCAGAAAAATGAGTGTAATCAGACTGGCTGGCAAATACCATTCTGAGATTTCTTGGATGAGAGGCTGTGTAAACCCAGGGCATGGTTATTTTCATACCTGGTTGGTGGGCCATGGGAGAAGAGAAATGGAAAGCAAAGCAAGAATGCCTCCCTGGCAGCTTGTCCCCGAGCCTCTCAATCACACCCTGACGTTTCAAAGCCGCTCACAAACCAAGCAGTCATGGAAATCAGTGGGAAAACAGAGGACCAGGCAGGCAGGCTGCAGAGTGAGGATGTGGGAAATAAGTAGGGGGTTGGAAGATCAGGCAGGAGGACATTCTCACTGAGGAGTATGCACCCAGTGGAGGGGCCCTGTGCTCCTCTGCTGCTCATTTCTTCGCCTTCAAAATGAGCAATTGAGCCTGCCTGTCGTTTCTGGGACTCAGACTAGGACTTTTCAGAACTCCTCATTAACAAATACAGATGGAGTCCAGGTCAGAAGTCAGGAGAAGGGATAACAGGATGAGGGCAAAAGAGTCTAAATGGAGTTGAGGATGCGGGAGATGAGGACAGGAAAAGAGGGAGGAAGGAGAAGCAGAGAGAAAGGCAAGGAAGGGGTTTCCCTGGTCCCAGAGTCAGAGCTCGATCAGGCCATCAGCAAAGGGCAGGTTCCTAATGAGGCTTTGTCACCTTCTGGATGACTTTTAAGCAAGAAGTGATAGCAGCCTGCCTTATACACAGGCACTCTCACTCCAACAGCAAGAGGAAAAGGGCTTTGAAAAGGACACCTGAACTTTCTAGGTAACATGCAGCCCAGGGTCTTATTAAGAGAGCAAGCAAATATAGCAGCTGAGAAGCTGGTTATCCCTCTGCATAGGGGTGGCAAGAAGTCTAGTTCCCAATCCTTTTTTTTTTTTCTCCCCTTCTAACAAAAGAAGAACAGCTTTGAAATGCGAAGACTCCTATTGCCATCAAAGGCTACCTGGCCTGACATGAAAGAAGCTTTTCTGTCTCTCCTCAAGGCAGGACTCTACATAACACTGCAGGCTTGCACAGACCACTGTCAAGAGGAGGCTGCCTGTATCAGCTGCTTAATATGCAGACGGGAAGAGTCATAAAGTCAAGTGCTTGTAACATTTAATGTGGATGATAAAGGAGTGAAAACACCCCGAACAGAAGGCAAATCTGTGTGTTTCATTATATGTGAATGGCAGGGGCTCCACCTGGCACTGCAGCTGAGAGCATCCACCATGTGGGCACAGATGTGTGTGTGTGTCAGGAGGAACATGTGCGGGCATCTATGGGTGCATACTTGAGCCTGCATGCACACACAAGCCACACATGTGGCTTCATAGGTGATGACCAACAGGAGAACTGGAACTATTGGAACCATAGGAAATGCACATATATATATATATATGTCTTTGTATTATATTGTATCTACACATTCAAAATACCTTTGTGGAAATACACCACCTACATCAGCTCAGTGACTTCTCTCTCCTGGGGAAATCTACCTTCTCAAGGCAAGAAGAGGAGCTGAGTAGACTCCTAGAATTACCCACTTGCTTCACTGCTCCAGAGTCTTTATAGGAAGAGTCAATATGATAGTGCTAACCACTGGGGCTGGCCTCTAAACCCTGTGATGGCGGTCATGATGGTGGCTTCTGGTTCTGGTACATGCCTGAACATCCCTGCTCTCTATCACAGACAGCACTTTTGCTCTCATTTGCAAGGGAAACCAGTCTCCCATGGCTACTATTTGCCTTCTGATCAGAGAGACTGGCTCTCTATTCTCTAACAGATGCCTCTTCTCTTGAGAAATCTGGGATGTCTTGCCCTGGGCAGGGACATAGGCCCCCACAGGAAGGCATAGTACAGCATCTATAGTCTGTAGCCTAAGAAAAGTACAGTTATACTGGCCTTGGTATCAACCAAGGCTCTTTTGAAATATGTTCTGATAAAGGCTCGATTCCAGGGACTTGTTTCCATACCCCAGCTACAAATCCTCACTCCTCTTTCGAGGTCCCAAGTGACCATCAACATGTGTCATTTGCAGTGACTGACATGCTGATGTTCCTTCAGTGAGTGTGCAGGAAATCTCAAGAGTCTCTGTGTCACCCCCCCCCCAACCCCTATAGGATTTTCTAGAAGGAAAATTCTTTAGTAATTAAAATTATTATGGTGACCTCCAAGACAAACATTGGAAGAATATTCCTTTCGGAAGGAGGATAGTTTTGCTTCTGGTAGCTGAATTTCACCTTCTTAGAGTGTCTCACTGATTATGACCTGATCTCAGATGGGGATGTAGAGGGTAGGATCAGAATTTCCCTCTGACTATGCACCGCATCCATTTCCTCAGTGGCACAGTGGTAAAGAATCCATCTGTAATGAAGGCGACATGGGTTTGATCCTTCAGTCAAGAAGATCCCCTGAAGGAAGGCATGGCAACCCACTACAGCATATTGCCTGGAGAATCCCATGGACAGAGGAGCCTGGTAGGCTACAGTTTTTAGGGTTGCAAAGAGTTAGACACAACCGAAGTGACTGAGCATGTACACACACACAAACCTTGTGCTTAGACATAACATGACCCAAGCCACAATACTTTAACAACTGCAACCACGCTGAAATATTTACACAAGACTTCATCAAAGGGGATGGGAAACAGAAGGGAAATGAAAACATAAAGCAGTAGGCTTTCAGACAACCGGATTTAAAAAGGATAGCCCGGTGCCCTGAAGTTTCTCTGTCTCATTCCACAGAAACCCTAGAAAGAAAACAATGGTGCCCGAGGAAATTCTTGCCTTTAAAACTGCTGCTTTTCTTTCTCTTACTTCTCTACTCGATGAGGACACCTGGAGAGTATAAACCTCTTGGTTTTGAGAAATATTTCCTTACGTCCCTTCTTCACATACAGTGTAAGGCCAGAAGAATTTCAAGGCTTATGCAGTGGAGTAATCTGCACACCAGAATCATCTGAGCAGCTTGTTATGAAGGCAGATTCCTGAAACATAGTCCCAGACATTTTCATTCCATGTGTCCTGAGAAGACATTGGGAATGTGCCTTTTTTTTTTTTTAAACAAATCCCTTAGGTGATGCATCTTGATATTTCAAAGATCAGAAAACTAAGGTTATAGATGGGACCTATTCAAGGTAACATGGATGTTGAGCAAGAACATTTTTGCTAATGTTTCTCCCCATTAGCCAGCCGTGTGCCCTAATCAACAGACTTCAGCCGAACCTATGAGAGAAGACTCTTGAGAGTCCCTTGGACTACAAGGAGATACAACCAGTTGATCCTAAAGGAAATCAACTCTGAATATTCACTGGAAGGACTGATGCTGAAGCTGAAACTCCAATGCTTTGGCCATCAGATGTGAACAGCTGACTTATTGGAATAGACCGATGCTGGGAAAGATTGAAGGCAAAAGGAAAAGGAGATGGCAGAGGATGAGATGGTTAGATAGAACCACCGACTCAATGAACATGAATTTGAACAAACTCCAGGAGATAGTGGAGGACAGAGGAACCTGGCGTGCTATAGTCCATGGGCTTGCAAAGAATTGGATGTGAGTTAGTGACTGAACAACAACAACATGGGAGAAATAAGAATCCTCATATTTGGTGGCTGAACCCAAGTCCACGTGCCTGATTCCCAGTGAGACCAAACAAACCAAAACATCAGAGTCTGGAGCAAAGAAAGGTTTATTATAGGGCATCAGCCAAGGAGAATAGGCAGCTCATGCTCAAAAGACCTAAACTCTCTGATGGCTTTCAAGGAAGGATTTTTAAAGGCAACACTTGGGGCAAGGGCTGCAGGGGCATGCCTTTCTTCTGATGGGTTGGTGGTGAGGGAAGAGGGTGATGAGAAATCTTCATCATCCGCTTTCTGGTTCCATCCAGTCTGGGATCTCTGCATTTGTGCTCAGCATCAAGTCAACATCCTTCACTGGGCTGGGACCTTTGTTCCTGGAGAACAACTTGAAGGCATGTATCAGATCATTATGCTTGTCCCTTGAGGAGGAACTAGGATTATGCTTTATCACCGCACTTTGTTTCTTGACCACTTTTACTTCATTTCTGCATTCTTTCACTTTCCTAATTAGTAACTGCTTGAAGCTGCTCTTTGTAACTCAAGGGAAGCCTAGGAGACCAAAGCCTTTTTGTAAAAGCAAGAGATGGGGACACAGAACAACCTTTGTACCCAGGAGGGTCCAGCAGAGTCCTGCTTGATTTCAGTGCCCCCCATACCCGGGTTTTCTTTGATTTCTCTTTTTAGTCCTGAGGGGAACAGGTCCAGGACAAGAAAGGAAATAAAGCTTTGGATGGAGAGGTTAATCATAAGCTCAGCAGAGGAATTTGATTCTGCAGGGACTCAGTTTCAATTCCAAAGGAAAATTTCTCTGTTTGACTTTCTACTAAGGAGCTCATCTCTAGGATCAGATAAAAAAAAAAATGCCCCTGATGTGGGAGAGAACTAGCTAGTGCACCATTTAGAAGGGGTGTGGCCACAATAGTTAAGCATTGATGTGAGAATTGGACCATAAAGAAAGGCTGAGCCCTGAAGAATCGATGCTTTGGAATTTTGGTACTTAAAACAGCTCATGAGAGTCCCTTGGTCTGCAAGGATATCAAATCAGTCAATCTTAAAGGAAATCAACCCTGAATATTCATTAGAAGGATTGACGCTGAAGCTCTAATACTTTAGACAACAGATGCGAAGAGCCAACTCATTAGAAAAGACCCTGATTCTTGGAAAGATTGAGAGTAGAAGGAGAATGGGGTGGCAGAGGATGAGATGGTAGATATCATCACCAACTCAATGTCCATGATTTTGAGCAAACTCCAGGAGATAGCGAGGAATAGGGATTTCTGGTGTGCTGTAGTCCATGGGGTCTCAAAGAATCAGACATGACTTAGTGACTAAACAAGAACAAGGCCATACTCCCTTAATATTCATCATTCAGACCCAGTGAAATCCCAACTCTGTGAAGTATTTAGTAAGCCCCTACCTACTGCCAAGGGTCTTAGAACCCAGACTTTCTGCAAGACGGGTATTATACGACCTGAGTTCTAAACCCAGCTTTCTGCAATTTGTCTAACTAGGTAGGTGACATGGGGCAAATTTTTCCCTTCCAAGTATCAACTTTTTTCCTCAGAAACTCTAAGATCTCTTTCCAAGTTTGGAACCCTGCTGACAAGCAGAGTGCCCAGTTTTGAGCAATGTGCTAATACTGAAATCAGGGCAAATGACAACAATTACTACTATATGTTAGGGGTTTCATATAGGAGAAGTAGGGAGAAAGGAAGGCTCAGCCCCACTGTTGGTCATTAAGAGAGCTGAGGCTTGATATAAGCAAGCACATGCCTACAGTTTCTTGACACTATTCACAGGGATATGGGACAGGGAAGGGGTGCCTAGAAATTTTCCCTATTTTGGCAAAAACCATCGCAGCTCTCTTCTCTGCTGCACACATCTCCTCACTCCCAAGCCTCATCCAAGATCATTTGTTACTGGGAATGAACCTCACATTTGCTGGTGAAGGTGCAAAGAAGAGGGTCACGGGTGAGGGACAGTGAGTGATGCTGTGAAAGTCCATGGGCAGACCTTCAGATTCAGAAACACACTGGGTGTGGTCTCATCTTAGAACCATAACATGTGAAGTCTGGTGCTAGAAGTCATCTAGTGATCCTGCCTTCCCATTAACAGAGGATGAACCTGAAGTTCAGGAAGGTGAGTTCTTCTTCAGTGTCACATCACTAAAACTCACCTTTTCTTCTTAAGTCTATTCCAATTTCTCTTTCTAGCTCACTCCATCTCTCCTCTGTGAGCTCACGTAAACTCACTCTGTAATATTCTTGCTGCCATAAAGTTCATTAAATGTTGCATTCTTATTCCTTTACATCTTGTCCCTATGACTAGACTCTTAACAAGGCAGGGGCTGTGCCTTTTGTGTGTGCTCCATGTACGAGACAATACCCAGAATATTCAGTGAAGATATATTAACTTGATCAGGGCAGTGATAACCATCACTTAGAAAAGAAGGGGAAATGCTACAGCAAGGATGCAGAGCACTAGGACATGTATCAAACCTGACTCAACATTGCAAGGACTTTCTAGGTGGCACTAGTTGTAAAGAACTCACCTGCCAATGCAGGAGACTTGGGTTCAATGCCTGGGTCAGGAAGATCCCCTGGAGGAGGGTATGGCAACCCACTCCAGTATTCTTGCCTAGAAAATCCCAAAAATAGAGGAGCCTGTCAGGCTATAGTCCATAGGGTCGAAAAGAGTGGGACACGATTGAAGTGATTTAACACACATTCATTGGAAGTTCTGATGCTGAAGCTGAAGCTCCAATACTTTGGCCACCTGATGCAAGGAGTCAACTCATTGGAAAAGACCCTGATGCTAGGAAAGATTGAGGGCAGGAGGAGAAGGGGACGGCAGAGGATGGGATGGTTGGATGGTATCAGCGACTCAATGGACATGAGTTTAAGAAAGTCTGGGAAATGGTGAAGGACAGGGAAGCCTAGTGTGCTGCAGTCCATAAGGTCACAAAGAATTGGGCATGACTGAGCAACTGATCTGTATCATAGGACATGTATGTCTCAGTATTAATCTCTTTAAATAAACTCAGCATGCTCTTACCCCACCTCACCTACTCCTGTTAGCCCTTGGATGGGGCCCTCTCCCCTCATTCAACTGCACAGACCATTAATCAGCCCTTACTCACCCTTCCATCTCTCACTCCGTCTTGACCCTGAGTCTTGCTTTCTGCTCTTCACCACTCTGGGAATGCTTTCCTCTTACAGAAGAGAATTCCTGGGATCTGTCCATTCCTTTACCCCCATCTGCATTCTCAGCTGATTCTCATGCTTGGTCTGGCCCTTTCTGCATCTTTGCACACTATTTCAATCAGATCCACTTTCCCTTGGTCTTTTTATCCCCAAGCACAGCCTCTTAGACAAGATGGAACATAGAGATTGAATTAAAGGATTCTAGCACAAGTAAAGCCTGGACATAAGAATGGGGGGCAGAGAAACTGTCACTTCCCAAGGGTATGCCTGAGAACCCAATAAAACGATGGCCTCTGCAAACTCTAAGTACCATTTCTATCTCCTTGGTGTATTTATGCACAGAGACTATAATTCTTCACTTTGCCTTGACATTTGTGGAAAGGTCCTATTTGTTTTTCCCTTTTCTTTCTCCTCATCCCCTTCACATTCATTCACCATCCACTCATGCGCACACACTCACCAGCACTTTTTCTCTTGAGAATACAGATCACAGGTACAGGTGATGATTCATGGGGGAGGAGGAGAGGAATTATTTTTTCCTGAAGATCCTGGTATATTTCTTGACTCACTCTTATCCTAGTATGAAGACAGCCCCAGAGCTGTGTTCACTGGATGATTTTGTTTCATTCCTCACTCTCTAGTTCTTTATCACTGCTAAACCAGCAATAAAGAAAATCGGGTCTTTTTTCTTTAAAAACAACTCCCTACTCCTGCCAGGAGATTGTGAAAGTTGGTTCTAGCCCAGTGCTTCTCTGAACAAGGGTATTCACTGCATAGCTTACATGCATAAGTAGTCAAAGGCAAAGGCCAGTAGTCATTGAGAGAGGTATCCAAGCAACCTTGGTGCTAAGCAACAGATTGGAACTCAGCGTGTCCTGGTCCACTCCAGCCAGAGCCGGCTGCTCAAAACTTGGCCTTGAATGAAGGGAGAAGTTTATTTGGGTGGATGAAGGGCTAGAGGTGGGAGGAGGAAAAAAGAGAGAAGATGGGGACAGGAGAACAGAAGAAGGGAAAAGAGAAGAAAGGAGAAAAGATGGTACAGAGGAAGATGGTTGGATTCAATTCCATTTCTGACAGTCATTAATACTGATATTTAAAGAACAGCCTATGGTTTTTGCAGAGTAGATGGCCACAGTTAAGATTTCTGAAACTGTTTGTTTTTCGTTTTTTTGGCACATGCTATGTGGTTGGTGAAAGCATCTCCCAGGGTGTCAAAATATTCCCTCTCAAGTACCTTTGTGACCTGGATCATCCATTGTCCAGAAATTAGTATCGCCTCACTTCCTGGCTTCCTCCTATACAACTAAAATGCAGGCATACACCAGGGGTTAATTTCTGATGGGAGGTGTCACGCATGACAATGAGAATGGAATCACTGAGAAAAAAAAAAGAAAGGGGGGAGGGTTCAGGTTAAAGAGAGAGGTCAGATTAACAATCTCACTCTGCTAATAGGGTAGGATTGAGCACGGCTGTTGGGTCAATATGAACTTCCTCCTTGCTTTCTACTGTTCTGCAAGTGTTCTTAGGAAAGAGGCCAAGAACTGTCTGTAAATTCCCTCTATATGGTGAGATGCTGTAGTGCTCAAATGATCCTGCCAAGCCCGTCTTGGGTCACACAGATGGGGGAAAATAGCTTGACAACATATTATAATTAGACTGGGAAATCTTCCCAGAGGGTAGAATAGCTGGAGGTAATAGGATGCCAGGCAGCACCTGGTATTTAAACCTCAATCCTGGTGTCTCTTCTCTCTCAACCCACCCCACCCACTTCTCCACATGCTTCTCATGCACCGTTTGTTCTGAACAAGCCTCTCCCACTCTCTCCGCCTCCCTTCACTGGTTGAGAGCAGTTGCCGTGTCGCCCAGACCACACGGGCCACTTAGTAAAGCCTCCTCCTGCAGACTAGAAGGAAGATGAGGTGCCATTTTATCAAGGCTCTGGAATGGGGTCATTAGATGTCATTCCCTTTCTCTAAGCCAATTAGTCTGTATCAGCTGTTGTAGGCCGTCAGAATCTCTCAGACTCACGGAGAGAAGTCTGAACCCTGCAAATGCTTGGCATATGGCAAGCATAGCATGTGCTCATGAGCTGTGTCTTGTCCCTGATTGAGATCTATCATCACCAGCCAAGCCTCCAAACTCAGCTATTTATAAATTCCAGGCTTTTGTGGTTTGCCTCCTCCCCAGGGTGATTCCTAGGCCCAGCTTTGCCTGGAAAGTACCTGGTGCATTTGGTCTGGGGTTAATGAGATGTCTTTTTTTGTTTGACTTTTAAAAGCCAGACAAGAAGAACATGGGAAATATCAAGCTTATTGTAGCACCAGATGAAGGTATTCTGAAACAGTTAAACAGTGCATGTACGTATGTGTGTGTGTATGTGTAAGTGACAGAAACTACTGAGAGGTAGGTTTCCAGGGGTTTTGCATTTCACTCATGTGCACACATACATCACACATAAACACACAAATATACTGGCGAAGGAACAGAATTTTGGGGGAAAAAAACATTATCCAAAACTCATGCAAATAACCAGATAAAATATTTTTCTTTCATAGAACACTTATGTCTTAGTGTCATGGGCATGTTTTTTAGCCATATAATAACTGATCCTATTATACACTGGAGGAGCTCCCCATCTTCTAAGTTAGAAACTGACTGTCATTATATAATGAATATCTTATTGTATATTATCAAAAGCCATTATATGATCACTCGGTTCAGTTCAGTTCAGTTTGGCTGCTCAGTGGTGTTCGACTCTTGTGACCCCATGAATCACAGCACGCCAGGCCTCTCTGTCCATCACCAACTCCCAGAGTCCACCCAAATCCATTGAGTCAGTGATGCCATCCAGCCATCTCATCCACTGTCATCCCCTTCCCCTCCTGCCCTCAATTTTTCCCAGTATTAGGGTCTTTCCCAATAAGTCAACTCTTTGCATGAGGTGGCCAAACTATTAGTTTCAGCTTCAACATTAGTCCTTCCAATGAAAACTCAGGATTGATCTCCTTTAGGATGGACTGGTTGGATCTCCTTGCAGTCCAAGGGACTCTCAAGAGTCTTCTCCAACACCACAGTTCAAATGGATCAATTCTTCGGCACTCAGCTTTCTTCACCATCCAAATCTCACATCCATACATGACTACTGGAAAAATCATAGCCTTGACTAGACAGACTTTTGCTGGCAAAGTAATGTTTCTGCTTTTCAATATGCTATCTAGGTTGGTCATAAATTTCCTTCCAAGGAGTAAGCATCTTTTAATTTCATAGCTGCAATCACCATCTTCAGTGATCTTGGAGCCCCAAAAAATAAAGTCTGACACTGTTTCCACTGTTTCCCCATCTATTTGCCATGAAGTGATGGGACTGGATGCCATAAACTTTGCTTTCTGAATGTTGAGCTTTAAGCCAACATTTTTACTCTCCTCTTTCACCTTCATCAAGAGGCTCTTTAGTTCTTCTTCACTTTCTGCCATAAGGGTGGTGTCGTCTGCATATCTGAGGTTATTGATATTTCTCCTGGCAATCTTGATTCCAGCTTGTGCTTCATCCAGCCCAGCGTTTCTCAAGATGTACTCTGCATATAAGTTAAATAAGCAGGGTGACAATATACGGCCTTGATGTACTCCTTTTCCTATTTGGAATCAGTTTGTTATTCCATGTCCAGTTCTAGTTGTTGCTTCCTGACCTACATACAGATTTCTCAAGAAACTCTTTTAGAATTTTCCACAGTTTATTGTGGTCCACACAGTCAAAGGTTTTGGCATAGTCAATAAAGCAGAAATAGATGTTTTTCTGGAGCTCTCTTGCTTTTTCAATGATCCAGCAGATTTTGGCAATTTGATCTCTCGTTTCTAAAACCAGCTTAAACATCTGGAATTTCATGATTCACATATTACTGAAGCCTGGCTTAGAGAATTTTGAGCAGTACTTTACTAGCGTGTGAGATGAGGGAATTGTGTGGTAGTTTGAGCATTCTTTAGCATTGCCTTTCTTTGAGATTGGAGTGAAAACTGACCTTTTCCAATCCTGTGGCCACTGCTGAGTTTCCCAAATTTTCTGGCATATTGAGTGCAGCACTTTGACAGCATCATCTTTCAGGATTTGAAATAGCTCAACTGGAATTCCATCACTTCCACTAGCTTTGTTCATAGTGATGCTTTCTAAGGCCCACTTGACTTCACATTCCAGGATGTCTGGCTCTAGGTGAGTGATCATACCATCGTGATTATCTGGTCGTGAAGATCTTTTTCTACAGTTCTTCTGTATATTCTTGCCATCTCTTCTTATTATCTTCTGCTTCTTGTGTTGTTGGAAGAGGGTGTTTGCTATGACCAGTGTGTTCTCTTTGCCCTGCTTCATGCTGTACTTCAAGGCCAAATTTGCCTGTTACTCTGGATGTTTCCTGACTTCCTACTTTCACATTCCAGTCCCCTATAATGAAAAAGACATCTTTTTTGAGTGTTAGTTCTAAAAGGTCTTGTAGGTCTTCATAAAACCGGTCAACTTCAGCTTCTTCAGCATTACTGGTTGGGGCATAGGCTTGGATTACCATGATATTGAATGGTTTGCATTGGACACAAACAGAGGTCATTCTGTCATTTTTGAGATTGCATCCAAGTACTGCATTTTGGACTCTTTTGTTGATCATGATGGCTACTCCATTTCTTCTAAGAGATTCTTACCCACAATAGTAGATATAATGGTCATATGAGTTAAATTCACCCTTTCCAGTCCATCTCAGTTCACTGATTCTTAGAATGTCAATGTTTACTCTTGCCATCTCCTGTTTGACCACTTCCAATTTGCCTGGACTCATGGACCTAACATTCCAGATTCTTCTGCAATATTGCTCTTTACAACATCAGACCTTGCTTCTATCACCAGTCACATCCACAACTGGGTTTTTTTTTTTTTTTTTTTTTTGCTTTGGCTCCATTCCTTCATTCTTTCTGGAGTTATTTCTCCTCTGATCTCCAGTAGCGTATTGGGCACCTACCGACCAGGAGAGTTCATCTTTCCGTGTCCTATCTTTTTGCCTTTTCATACTGTTCATGGGGTTCTCAAGGCAAGAATACTGAAGTGGTTTGCCATTCCCTTCTCCAGTGGACCACAATCTGTCAGACCTCTCCACCATGACCCGACCATCTTGGGTGGCCCCACATGGCATGGCTTAGTTTCATTGAGTTAGACAAGGCTATGGTCCATGTGATCAGATTGGCTAGTTTTCAGATTGGCTAGTTTTCTGTTTTTATGGTTTCAGTGTCTGCCCTCTGATGCCCTCTTGCAACACCTACCGTCTTACTTGGGTTTCTCTTACCTTGGATGTGGGGTATCTCTTCATGGCTGCCCCAGCAGTATATAATCACTAGCCACTATATAATCATTATATAATCCTAGATTATCGTTTAAGTTCAGTAAAAATACATGATCTGGGTCAGTCAACTAGACACACAAACTCATAAATTAGCAACAACAACAAAAAAGAGCCATACAAAATCTATTTTGGTTAGAGAGTGGTGACAATAGGAGATCAACAGCAGTCACATCTGCACCCAAGGGCAATAGTGGCATTTGTGACTTGTGTCCAATTTCTGTGGTAAACCACAAGACAACCTGTGGATCACTGATGTTTTCCTCTCATTAGTTCTGTGATGTGATTTGGGGCTGTGTTCCTGGCTTTCTGGCCATCAACTCTCATTCTCTGATCTTTCTGAAGATTTTATGAGCCACCCAGTTTCATCTGGAAAAAAATTATTCTTCTGTTAACCAAACTAAAATTGATTACTGTTGCTTGCAATGAAGAACTAACTGGTGCAAAAATTGGCATGAGGTGTAATCAAAGACGACAGACCTTCAAGTCTGGAATTGATAATCAGGTCTTATTAATTTGGGGGGAAGTCAATATCCAAATTCCATTATAGGATAGAATTCTGACAGTGGCCTGCAGTAGTAAAACTGCTTAGCAAATGATCACCTGTGGTCTTCTATAACATGGCTATCGAAGGCAAAACTTTGTGAAATCAAGTGATAAGTTACATTAAACAGTGTGAAAGGCAAGAGGAAATCAGTCACTATTGGGTGGGAAAGATTTTTCAAATAGTGCTTCAAAATAAAAAAAAAAAAACTGAATGGATCAAGCTTCTAAATTCTACAGGGAAAGCAGGCACTTTCTATGAGTCTACTAAGAGACACCAATTTCTTCCATATTAAAGATTGAGAGGTACTTCCCTGGCAATCGATCCCTGGTTGGGGACCTAAGATCTCACATGCCTTCTGGCCAAAAAATGAAAACACAAAAAAATAGAAGTTATATTGCAATAAATTCAATAAAGACTTTAAAAAAATGGTCCACATTAAAAAAATGATAATACATAAATAAAGGTTGAACCCATCAACACCAGACTTAAAATTTGATCTTGTAAGTATCAAGTATAATGCTCTTTGTATTCATAGATTCATTATGTTTCTCAGGTTAAAGCTGATATATTTATGGAGAAAGAGTTGCACTTCAAAATTACAATGAGATATTTAGCATAAATCAGAAAATTCAAAATGTGATGCCCTCCAAGCCCATCTGAAGCATCATTTAATAGTCAAAACAACATCCTTTTTTTCTTGTCTAATTAGAATGTTCCTGTCTTGACTGAAGATCCTGTAAGGATCTCACTTAAATTAATTACCTTGCAAGACGAAGCTAATTTTCTAATAGTCCATCCCCACTTTTTCTCCTAATCTCACTACCTCTAAATTAAGTCACTTTACAGTATGTCCTGGGAAGTCATGAAGTAAGGGTAATTACAGAAAAAGCTTGCTAGTTCTCCAAATAAGCAGACAATAAATAAGGATGCAATCCTGCAGAAATTACAAAAGGTAGTAGTACCGTCAAAGTCTAGAATATGCAAAGGTGATGTAATAGATTTGATAATTGTTCAGCAAATATTCCCTACACTACTTTTCCCATTCAGAAGGAGAAGAAGTCTCCGAATTACTATGTTTAAATTTGATTGAACATACAGGATTTAAAAAAGGACATATGTATTTTATTTTTTTTTTTTAACCATTTCACTGCATCGAATTTTTAATTAATTTTTATTAAAGTATAGTTGCTTTACAAAGTTATATTAGTTTCTACTGTACAGAAAAGTGAAGGAGCCATATATGTACCTATATCCTTTCCCTTTTGAACTTCTTTCCCATTCAAGTCACCAAAGTGCATTAAGTAGAGTTCTCTGTGCTATAGAGTAGGCTCTCATTAGTATCTATTTTATACACTGTATCAATAGTCAATCCAAATCTCCCAATTCCTTCTCCCATGTTCCCTTGGTATCCATATATTTGTTCTCTACATCTGTCTCTACTTCTGTTTTACAAATAAGATCATCTATACCATTTTTCTAGATGCTACATGAATGTATTGATATATGATATTTGCTATTCTCTTTCTGACTTCACTCTGTATAATGTTCTCTAGGTTTGTCCATGGCTCTACAGATGACCCAATTTGTTCTTTTTTATGACTGAGTAATATTCCACTGCATATATACCACATCTTCTTTATAAGATAGTATGCTACATCTTCTTTATCCATTCTTCTGTTGATGGACATTTAGTTTGCTTCCATGTTCTGGCTATTGTAAATAATGCCACTAGGAATACTAGGGTGCATGTATCTTTTTGGATTATGGTTTTCTTTGGGTGCATGCCAGTAGTAGGATTCTTAGGTCATATGGCAGCTCTTTATTTACTTTTATGGAACCTCCATCATATTCTCCATAGTGGCTGTATCAATTTACACTCCCACCAAAAGTTCATAAGTGTTCCCTTTCCTTCACATCCACTCCAGGTTTCGCTGTTTGTAGATTTTATGATGATGGTTATTCTTACCAGTGTGAGGTAATACTACATTGTAGTTTTGATTTGCATTTCTCTAATAATTAGTGATGTTGAGAATCTTTTTATGTGTTTGTTGGACATCTATAAGAACATATGCATTTTAGATAGATGTAGACGATTTCCGTGATGATGCGGGCATCTTCCATCTCATCCAGGTACATGTGAAATATCTCTCCAAAGTGAAGAAAATTTGCTGTCGTTGCTTCCTCTATCTTTCAGAGAGATGCTAAATGCTTAGAGGGTCTCTGTGGATTTTAAAGATAATATATACATTACTTGTATATACATATTGCTCTCATTCATATATTAGATAACAATCCCAAGGTAATCAATTTTGAGTTATAGTTTAAGTAGCACTGCTGTTTGACTGTTAAGATCCTACATATCCAAGAAGATTAAAATCCATGGGATTTTCCAGGCAAGAATACTGGAGTGGACTGCCATTCTCTTCTCCAGGGAATTTTCCCAACCCAGCAATTGAACTGGAGTCTCCTGCATTGCAGGAGGATTCTTTACCATCTGAATCACCAGAGAAGCCTGCACTTATCTATACAGGGAATAAATTTTCAATGTATCCTCAATGGTTATATGAGAAATGTGTGCACCCTTACATTTAAGAGATGAAGGTTTGATCCCTGGGTTGAGAAGAGCCCCTGGAGGAGAGCATGGCAAACCACTCCAGTATTCTTGCCTGGAAAATCCCATGGACAGAGGAGCCTCATGGGTTACAGTCCACAGGTTCACAAAGAGTTGGACATGGCTGAAGAGACTTAGCATGCACATATATGAAATGATCAACCAGGGCTTACTGTATAACACAAGGAACTCTACTCAGTGTTTTATAATAACCTATAAGGGAAAATAATCTGAAAAAATAGATATATATATGTATGCATAACTGAATCACTTTGCTATACATCTGAAACTAACACAACATTATAAATCAACTATGCTTCAATAAAATGAATTAATTAAAAACCAACTAGTGAACAAACAGTATTGTATATGACTATTAGAAAAAGAGAATAATGCAGAATATAACTTTTATGCCATATGTTCATAAGCATACATACATATATTAAATCTGTATATGAATATACATGTGTGTATTCATATGTAGAAGGGATTCAAGGTGACTCCATAAATATATACAAAAAATTGAAAGAAAATTCAGATATTCAAATGAAGCAAGTGGAGAAAAGGAAAATCAGAATAGCAAAGATAAGATGTCACACATACTTAGTAGACATGATAGATATTGTACATTTGTTTAGTAAAGGGGTAGATAAATTTGTCTCTAAACTCTCCAGCATCCAACTCAAAATGGAAAATAAAGAAAGATTGCTATAATTTTTAAGGAAAGTTCTAATAATAGGCTGAGGGAAGAGAAGCTAATATTTATTCAGCAACTATCCCATTTATTTCCAAAATAAATGCTATGCAAAACACATTGGCTCTTATTTTAGAGAATAGGAAACTGCAGGTCCAAGATGTTTTTAAAATATTTAAAAAATTTTTTCAGCTGTTAAGTATAAACCTAGGTTTTCAACTCCAAAGACCATTCTATTTCCATTACAATATGCAACCTGTAAGTCTTGTTTAGGAAAGAGCCCTGGATTAAAAAAAAAATAATCAGTAAAAACATGTTGGGTGGTCAGAGCAAGATATTCCTGTCTAGTTCTCTTAGTGGATCCCTTCCAACAGAAGAGATCGGATATATTCATAAACCCCACTGTATTGACCACATGATCTAAAGCTGTTTCAGCTTCCCATGGTAGTAGGAGGTATAGATACATATATCCCAGTTACTCTTGCTCTAGGGGCTTCCCTCATAACTCAGCTGGTGAAGAGTCTGCCTGTAATGTGGGAGACCTCGGTTCAATCCCTGGGTTAGGAAGATCCCCTGGAGAAGGGAAAGGCTACCCACTCCAGTGTTCTGGCCTGGAGAATCTCATGGACTGTTGGACATGACTGAGCAACTTTCACTTCACTTTACTCTTGCTCCACAAATATGCAGTCATCATGATGGAGGGAAGGAAAGAAAATAAATGACAGAACTCAAGAGTATTTCTGCAAACAGTTTAAGGCAAGCAAATACAACATGATAGATACTCAGGAAAGAGGATAGTGAATTTTATTTTTCCCTTCTAAAGGGATCATGAGGACATATATACAATGGAATACTACTCAACCATTAAAAAATGAAATGATAGCATTTGCAGCAACATGGATAGACCTACAGATTGTCATGCTGAATGAAGTAAGTCAGACAGAGAAGGAAAAGTATTGTCTTCCCTTATATGTGGAATCTAAAAAGAAATGATACAGATCAACTTACTAAGAAAACAGAAACAGACTCACAGACTTAGAGAATTAACTTATGGTTGCCAGGGGGAAAGATGAGGGGAAGGGATAGTTAGGGAATTTGGGATCGACATGTACATACTGCTATATTTAAAATAGATAATCAAGAAGCATTGGGAACTCAGCTCAGTGTTATGTGGCAGCCTAGATGGGAGGGGAATTTGGGAGAGAATGGATACATATATATTTATGGCTGAGATTCTTTGCTGTCCACCTAAAACTATCATAACACTGTTAAGTGGCTATACTCCTATAGAAAATGAAAAGTTAAAAAAAAATAAAGGTATCATGAAGATAACTTGTCTCCAGTTTCCTGGTAATTATTAGCTTTCCTGGCAGTGAGTTACCTTCTATTAATTACCTTTATTTATTGCTGTTGGCAGAATAACTATTACAGTAAACCAAGCAATTAGCAGTTTCCCATATTATACTCAGAAGAGAGGTAACAAGATGCCAAGCAGATTAACTTTCTGCTTTATTTTTCACTCAACATTTCTCTTTCAGGGTTTTAGCCTTTATACTACTATTATCATGGGAATTTGGTGAGTTTCGGTGGAATTCTGAGGTCCTTTCAGTGGGTGGGACATGGGCCTGGAAGCTGGGAGGTTAAACGAAATCAGTTATGAGTCGCTGAACTATTTGTTTACTCAGATATTGGATAAGATGAGATAAGCACAAAACTGCAGGTTGCAACAAGAGATAGAGAATAATGTTGACTGGTCCTGTTTGTTTTGTATAAACTCTTATGGATGGCTGTCTATGGAAGGAAGGCCTACCCAGGAAGGATAAACTTGCTAATAGAAATTGGGGTACTCAGAAGTATTTTACTGTGCAGTAAGTCCTCTACATATGAATGAGTTCTGTTCCAAGAATGCATTTGTAAGGCCAATTTTGTTAAGTCCAATAAAGTTAGCCTGTTGTGTCACTCAGTAGCATCTGACGCTTTGTGACCCCATAAACTATAGCCCGCTAGTCTCCTCCGTCCATGGAATTCTCCAGGCAAGAATATTGGAGTGGGTTGCCATTCCTAGTTTAGGTACTCAGCAAATACAATTGACTATATAGTACTGTATAACACTGTACTGTAATAGCT
Source organism: Antilocapra americana (assembly GCA_007570785.1). NCBI lineage: Eukaryota > Metazoa > Chordata > Mammalia > Artiodactyla > Antilocapridae > Antilocapra > Antilocapra americana. The sequence goes on along the minus strand of ML661897.1, from coordinate 31,258,323 downwards.
TTATAATATTTTTCACACAAAAGTGTGAATACATACAAAACAGACTCGTGAACTCTGTGGATGAGGGCAAGGGTGGGATGATATGGGAGAATGGCATTGAAACATGTTAATTACCATATGTGAAATCAATCGCCAGCCCAGGATTGATGCTCGGGGCTGGTGCACCGAGATTTCCCGGGGGGAGGGAATCGGGAGGGAGGAGGGAGGGGGGTTCTGGAGGGGGAGCATATGTAAACCCATGGCGGTTTCATGTCATTGTATGGCAAAACCAACAAAATAAAGTAAAGAAGATTAAAAAAAAAAAAAAGAAATAACAAGAAAAAAAAAAGCACTAATGTGACTACACAGAAAAAAGCACAAAAATAATTCATCTTACAGTACAGTGCCTTGAAAAGTACAATAGGACAGTATAAAAACTGGTGCTTCTTAGCAATACCAACTACATTGCTGCTGCTTTTACGCTTGCTTCCAGATGTTCTGGGCTTGAAATAAAGATACTGTATGGCTATAATCTGTAATGCACTTCACAGTAAAGCACACAAAAGACAACAAATTGTAGAAGATGCACACACATGACAATGTATGCCAGACATGTGAACTAACTTACATGACTGGACATGTAAACACACTTTCGCATGTTTGAAAGTTCACAGCTTGCAGGTTCATATGTAAGGGACTTACTGTATCTTTTAAAAGCTGTAGAGTAACCAAGTCCTGTTGGAAGCATATGTGACTAAGAAGAAAACAACTGCCTTTCTTCTGGAAAAATCTTTCCCAGTTGGAGGCATCCTGTCTCCATGGTCTTCTCCTCATTAATTGAGATCCCTGGGTCACCCAGTGAGGTCCTCAGTTCTGCACCATTCTACTTTAATGTTCATCACATCACACTAGTCACTATTTGGTGTTTTCAAAGAAGACTTTTAAAGCTCCTCCTGATTTATTCAGTGTCAGATCCTGCCTTTCTTGTCCTCACTGCCTTTGTTGCATGGTACAATATAGCCCTCCATCTTTTGATTTCATTTATTACCAGCAAATTTATAAATTTATTCTGATTAGAACACACACAAAAAAGTAAACCAGAATTCTAAGTCCTTTGGGGATGAGGTCTGAAATTAATCTGGCTGATATGGATTTTAAAACTGGTGTTTCCAGGTCAAACAGTAGGTATTTTCCTGCCCACCAAGCCATAGCCTTCACAGGTCCCAGGAGTTTGTTTCATTATGACCACGGAGGAAGCTGGGGAGAAAAAGAGGTGGTGCAGAGGAGGATTTTTAGCATTTATTAAGCCACTATGAGACTCTCTCTGCATTCCTTGTCTCATTTAATCATAACAAACCTATGATATCACTGTTCCTGAATTACAAATGAGGAACTGAAGCTTAGAAAGGCTGACTCACTTGCACGTGGTCACACATGGTTGCACATGGTCATAAACAGTAGAATGAGATCTGTGCTCAGGTCTGTCTATTTCTAAAATCTATACTTTTCTTATGCCACCATTCTATCACCTCAGTAACTTCAGTGGCAAGCTACCTTGCAGATCCCAAAGAGGCTCAAGAATTGCCTGGCCATGTTCTATTAGTGTCTTGGACCTCTGAGTCCCTGCAAACCTCATTTTGATCTGCTCTCCTTTACCCATCTTCCTGATGTATCATCATTTTTTGGGGTAGCATCTGCTTATCTAGAATTTGAATCCTGGTCTTTGGGAAGTTTCAGTCTGGCTCATTTCTACCTTGATCTATTCTCTCTCCTTACATGTATGCCCAGTTCCTCTGCTATTTCTGAAGCCAAAGCCCTGCCACCCAAAATCTCTCCTATGGAGCCTCTATCTCAAAGTCCACACTACCTTCTATTTTAATGCATTTTCTCATGTCTGTTGCCTTTCCCTGGTATATCCTGACCAAACCACCTGTAACAGTTACCTCCTGCTAGTGTATCCTGTTTTTTTCTGGGAGAAAGAATTCTGTTCCTGAGCTTTTCCCATCTTGTTACTTGCATCTGCTAAAATACAGAGTGGCTTCTGAACAAACAAAATGCATGGCATCAATTTTATAAGTTGGCCTCTCCCTGACTGGGTATTTTATTCCTAGGCCCTCTGGTACTCCTTGCTAAATATATATCTAGTCATTTCAATGTATCTTCCAAAAGAGGAAGCTACTGGCTAACTGAGCCCCAGTAATTAAGAGATCCTATCTTTCCTTTTGTGCTGAGAAAACATGGTTTACTTCCTAAATTAATAAAGCCTAATCCTTGAATTCCATCTTTGTCTAAAGTTGTGAACTGGATTGGCACTGTAGATGCCAGCCCTGTCTCTCCTGAGCCTATTCAATTCCAAACTCCAGACGAGGTAACTTATCTAGTCTCAAAAGTCTAATGCCAGAAAGCTCACTAATTCAACTAGAACTCTCATTCCCACAACAGGTAATCATCCTGAAAGATGTAGATGAAGTGCTGAGCAGGTGCCTCTGGCTTGAAATCTTTGCAGCCTGCACAGAATAATTTAACTGTGTCTTAGGGCCTTTGCTCCATTTCCAGGACATGGGGTAATAGGGATTTCTCTATATTGATGGTGTAAAGTACTACAACCATTTAAGAAAAGTGTTGAGTGTTAATATGCCAACTTTGAAAACAGGCATACCTGTGCCTTAACAATTCTATTTTGGGTATTATATTATGTCCTGTTCTGCTGTAACCACAGAATTATCACAAACTTGATTGTTCAGTCACAAAGTCATGTCCAACTCTTCTCCACCCCATGGACTGCAGCACCATGTCAGACTTCCCTGTCCCTCACCATCTCCCGGAGTTTGCCCAAGTTCATGTCCATTGCATCAGTGATGCCATCAAACCATGTCATCCTCTGTCACCCTCTTCTTCTTCTGCCTTCAATCTTTCTCAGCATCAGGGTCTTTTCCAATAAGTCAGCTGTTTGTATCAGGTGGCCAAAGTATTGGAGCTTCAGCTTTAGCATAATTCTCCCAATGAATACTCAGGATTGATTTCCTTTTAAATTGACTGGTTTGATCTCTTTGCAGTCCAAGGCATTCTCAAGAGTCTTTTCCAGTACCACAATTCATAATCATCAATTCTTCAGCACTCTACCTTATTTTCCAACTCTCGCAACTGTATGTGACTACTGGAAATACCATAGCCTTGACTATAAGGACCTTTGTTGGCAAATTTGGTGGATTAATACAAAATAAATTTATTCTTTCACATTTCAAAAAGTCAGAAATCTGTATTACACAGCCAAAACCAAAAGGACAACAGGATGCATTCCCTGTGGAAGCTCTAGATAATTGGTCCCTTGACTTTGTTAGCTTCTGGTGCCGTTGGCATTCCTTGACTTCCAGCTGCATCAATTCAGTTTCTACCTACATGATCATATTGTCGCTTCCTCTTCTGTCTGTGTCAACCTCCCTTCATCCCTCCTTTCTAAGGGCACTTGTAGTTGATTGCTTTCAAGCTCTATGTAGAGATTTCAGAATGACTTCCTCATCTCAAGACCTTTAACATAAAAACCTTTACCAAAATAAAATAACATGTATTTGGGAATGCTAATCCTAATGACGAGAATCTTTGAGAGCTATTTTCAGCCTACTACAGGCATGCATGCTCAGTTGCTTCAGTTATGTCCAACTGTTTGCGACTATGGACTGTTAGCCCACCAGACTCTTCTGTCCATGGAATTCTCCAGGCAAGAATACTAAAGTGGGTTGTCATGTCCTCCTCCAGGGGATCTTCTCGACCCAGGGATCAAACCAGCATCTCCTGCATTGCACATGGATTGTGTACTAATGAGCCACTAAGGAATCCCACTACAAGTGTATATTCAACATATATGCATAGACATATTTACCTGGAGGTATGGACAAGAATGTATGTAGCACATATTGATAATAAACTCAAATCTGAAAAACATAAATAGCTATTAGGAGTAAAATTGATAAATAAGGAATAGACATATAATGGAATATCATGCAGCAATGAAAATGAATATACTTTGTTTATGTGTTCTATTAGAGATAAATATAGCTATAGTAGCACATATAATAACAATCACCAGGTGGTCAAAACTGAAATCAGTTCGATTTTATTTGCAGCCAAAGATGGAGATGCTCTATACAGACTACAAAAACAAGACTGGGAGCTGATTGTGGCATAGACCATGAACTCTTTATTGCAAAATTAAGACTAAAATTGAAGAAAGTAGGGAAAGCCACTAGGTCACTCAGGTATGACGTAAATCAAATCCCTGATGATTATATAGTGGAAGTGACAAATAGATTCAAGGGATTAGATCTGATAGACAGAGTGCCTAAAGAGCCATGAACAGAGATTTGCAATATATAGGAGGCACTGATCAAAACCACCTCCAAGAAAAAGAAATGCAAAAAAGTAAAGTGATTGTCTGAGGCCTTACAAATAGCTGAGAAGAGAAGTGAAAGGTAAAGGAGAAAAGGAAAAATATAGCCATCTGAATGCGGAGCTCTAAAGAATAGCAAGAAGACATAAGAAAGCCTACCAAAGTGAAAAATGCAAAGAAATAGAGGAAAACAGTAGAATAGGAAAGACTAGAGAACTCTTCAGGAAAACTAGAGATACCAAAGGGAACATTTCACTCAAAGATGGGCATAATAAAGGACAGAAATGGTATGGACCTAGCAGAAGCAGAAGATATTAAGAAGAGGTGGCAAGAATACACAGAAAAGTGTTAGCCACTCAGACGTGTCCTACTCTTTGTGACCCCCATGGACTGTGGCCTTTGCCATTTTCTTCTCCAGGGGAATTTTCCTGACCCAGAGATTGAACCCGGGTCTCCCACATTGCAGGCATATTCTTTACCATCTGAGTCACCAGAGAAGCCCTGTAAGAATACACTAGGGAAGTCCTATAAGTGTACACAGAAGAATTATACAAAAAAAGATCTTAATGACCTCGATAACCACGATGACATGATCACTCACCTAGAGCCAGACATCCTGGACTGCAAAGTGAAGTGGGCCTTAGGAAACATCACTATGAGCAAAGATAGTGGAGGTGATGGAATTCCAGCTTAGCTACTTCAAATCCTAAAAGATGATGATGTTAAAGTGTCACAGTCAATATGTCAGCAAATTTGGAAAGATCAGCAGTGGTCACAGGACTGAAAAATGTTAGTTTTCATTCCAATCCCAAAGAAGGGCAATGTAAAGGAATGTTCAAACTACAGCACAATTCACTCATTTCACATGCCAGCAAGGTAATGCTCAAAATCCTCCAGCTAGGCTTCAACAGTATGTTGAAACAAGAACTTCCAGATGTACAACCTGGATTTAGAAAAAGCAGAGGAACCAGAGATCAAATTGCCAATATCCATTGGATCATAAAAAAATCAAAAGAATTCCAGAAAAATATTTACAGCTGCTTCGTTGACTATGTTAAAGCCTTTGACTGTGTGGATCATAACAAACTGGAAAATTCTTCAAGAGATAGGCATACCAGACCACCTGACCTGCCTTCTGAAAAATCTGTATGCAGGTCAAGAAACAACAGTTAGAACCGATCTTGGAACAATGGACTGCTTCCAAATTGGGAAAGGAGTACATCAAGGCTGTATATTGTTACCCTTCTTATTTAACTTATATGCAGAGACCATCATGCCAAGTGCCAGGCTGGATGAAGCACAAGCTGGAATCAGGATTGCCAGGAGAAATATCAATAACCTCAGATACACAGATGCCACCACCCTTATGGAAGAAATCGAAGAGGAACTAAAAAGCCTCTTGATGAGTGTGAAGAGAGTGAAAAAGCTTGCTTAAGACTCAGCATTCAAAAAGCTAAGATCATGGCATCTGGTCCCATCACTTCATGGCAGATAGATGGGGAAACAATGGAAATAGTGAGAGAGTTTATTTGTTTGGACTCCAAAATCACTGCAGATGATGACTGCAGCCACAAAATTAAAAGACACTTGTTCATTGAAAGAAAAGCTATGACAAGCCTAGATAGCATATTAAAAAGCAGAGACATCACTCTGCAGACAAAGGACTGTATAGTCAAAGCTGTGGTTTTTCTGGTAGTCATGTATGGATGTGAAAGTTGGACCATAAAGAAGGTTAAGTGCCAAAGAATTGATGTTTTCAAACTGTGGTGTTGGAGAAGACTCTTGAGAGTCTCTTGGACAGCAAGAAGACCCAGCCAGTTCATCCTAAAGGAAATCAGTCCTGAATATTCATTGGAAGGACTGCTGCTAAAGCTGAAGCTCCAATACTTTGGCCATCAGATGTGAAGAGCCAACTTATTAGGAAAGACCCTGATGCTGGGAAAGACTGAAGGCAGGAGGAGAAGAGGATGACAGAGGACAAGATGGCTGAATGACATAACTGACTCAGTGGACATTAATTTGAGCTCTGGGAGATGGTGAAGGACAGAGAGGCCTAGTGTGCTTCAGACTGAACAACTGAACTGATACTGATAGTTAAATAACATAAAATTAATGATGATTGAAAGAAACCAGGTGCAAAAGAATACATAATGTATATTATTTTTTAAATTTTCATTTTATTTTTTATAAGTGTGTTTTAAAAATAGACCTGCCATATGACCCAGCAATCCCACTGCTAGGCATATACACCGAGGAAACCAGAATTGAAAGAGCCATGTGTACCCCAATGTTCATCGCTGCATTGTTTACAATAGCCAGGACATGGAAGCAACCTAGATGGCCATCAGCTGACAAATGGATAAGAAAGCTGTGGTACATATACACAATGGAATATTACTCAGCCATTAAAAAGAATACATTTCAATCAGTTCTACTGAGATGGACAAAACTGGAGCCTATTATCCAGAGTGAAGTAAGCCAGAAGGAAAAATAACAATACAGTATACTAACGCATATATATGGAATTTAGAAAGACGGTAACGAGAACCCAGCATGCAAGACAGCAAAAGGAACACAGATGTATAGAACAGACTCGTGGACTCTGTGGATGAGGGCAAGGGTGGGATGATATGGGAGAATGGCATTGAAACATGTTAATTATCATATGTGTAATCAATCGCCAGCCCAGGATTGATGCTCGGGGCTGGTGCACTGAGAT
>ML661897.1:31215092-31251138 GCA_007570785.1 Antilocapra americana | reverse complement strand
TTACTCTCTAATTGTGGTGAATGGGCTTTTCATTGCAGTGACTTCTCTTGTTGTGGAGTACAGGCTCTGGAGCATATGGGCCTCAGCAGTACAGTACCTGGGCTCAATAACTGGGGTTCTAGACTCTAGAGCACAGGCTCAATAGTTGTAGTATATGGGCTTATTTGCTCGTAGACATGTGGGATCTTTCTGGACCAGGGATCAAATTTGTGTTTCTTATAGTGGCAGGCAGGTGAATTCTTTACCACTGAACCACTAGGAAATCCCACTCTCATTTTTCTAATTTAACTTGTAAAGTCCACAATAATCTATATTGTACTTACATATACATTGCTTCATTAGAGTCTCAAAAACTGGGTAGCATAATTAACATATTTTCCCATTTACAAATTTGGAAATTTAAGTTTTTAAAGGCCTACCTCTTATTAGGGCTTCCCTGGTGGTTCAGCTGGTAAAGAATCCATCTGCTTATGGGAGAACTGAGTTCGATCCCTGGGTTTGGAAGATCCCCTGGAGAAGGGAAAGGCTGTCTACTCCCATATTTTGGTCTGGAGAATTCCATGGACTGTATCATTCATGAGGTTTCAAAGAGTCAGACGACGACTGTAAAGACTCAGCAATACCACTATATATATATAATTAACAAAAGCACTGACGGAATGAATGAGGTCCTCTTTTTGAGGTCTTCTTAATGTTTCTTTCTAATTTTGCTTTTTTAAATTGAAATATATTTGATCTACAATATTGTATTAGTTTCAGGTATGCACCACTGTGATTCAGTTATATATATTATTTTTCAGATTCTTTTCTCTTCTAGGTTATTACAAAAATCTGAGTGTAGTTCTCTGTGCTTTCTAGTAGGTCCTTGTTGGTTATCTATTTGATATATAATAGTGTGTATATGTTATACCATTTAATAAAGTTCAAAATCAGGGAAAATGAAGCTAGAGTAGTTTTGAATTCATGTATTTAAGTGCTAAGAGTATGAACTGGGTCAAATAGTGATGTCCCAGAAGTCATGTTCTCCTGACACCTGGAAATGTCACATTTCTTTTTGAAACAGAATCTTTGAAGATGTAATTAAGATAAGATGAGGTTATCCTGCATTAGGGCAAGCCCAAATTTAGTGACGAATGTCCTTATAAGAAGGGTATGTGGAGACACATGGGGAGGATGCTGTGTGAAGACAGGCAGAAATTAAAGTGATATGTCTACAATCCAAGGAATGCCAAAATTGCCTGGAGCCACCAGATGCTAGGAACAGTAAAGGAAAAAAATTTCCCTGGAGCTTTCAGGAAGAGTATGACCATGCCAACACCTTGACTCCAAATTTCTAGTCCTCAGATCTGTGAGAAAATAAATTTCTCTTGTTTTAAGCCATCCAGTTTGCAGTAATTTATTATGACAGCTCTAGGAAACTAACATAGAGTAAAAAGTAAAGCAAATAAATGATTTTCATAACAGTTGGGATAATGGCTACCTTTAGCAGGGTAGATGGGTTATGTTTTGAGGAAGGGGCCTGATAATATTCTATTTCTTGACATGGCTACTGTTAATAACAGGTGTTGATAATGATTTACTAAATTCCACACTTTGTGTTCCTTTTTGTCCTTCTGTCTTCTGTTTTTCAATATAAAATACATATAGTATTCTAAGAGATTCCTAAGCCTCCATATAGGAAAACTTGCCCACTGAGGTTGAGTTTGCTAAGAAAGCCTCAAGAGAACAGGTTTGTGGCATCAGTGAACAGAACAATGGAGTTTGGCTGTATCCATCAAGGAGATTCAGATACACAAGGGCCTATCAGAAATCTATTTCTCATCTTGGGAGAAAACTCATGATAATAGAAAAGGCCCAAGCCTGCTTGATCCAGAAAGGAAAATTTTAGGCAAATTCTGGAGTTTGTCAACCAGCCTTGTCCCCTTTCTAATATCCACCATATATACTTCTCTGAATCTATGAATATTGAGAATTGAGAGAGTTGAAAGTAGAAAACAATTTTTTTTACAAAAATGTCATCTAAGAATTTTTGGAGAGGGATCATAAGAACATCTTTTGATACCTAGAAACTTTCAAAAGGGAGGAAGTGTTTTCATTTTGAAAAACACTGAATGGCTTTAATGATTTAAGGATCTCATGCCCTGGGAGAGGTTGGAATGTCCTCTGGATGGCAGATGTGGTGGTTGACCTAAACTGTTTGTGAGGCTGAGGGACCTGTGGTCCAGGAACACTTGGGAGGTGGTGAAGGGAAGAAGCAGCAGGTGAAAGTTCCATATTGGTGACAGTTGTAAGGGGCAGAAGACAAGAGATATGCCAGAAATTACCCTTCTTAATTGAGGTTTGGGGGGATTCCAAGTTTTTATTCTCAGGGTCTTCCTTGGTGGCTAAGGTGGTAAAGAATCTGCCTGCAAAGCAGGAGACCTGAGTGTGATCCCTGGGTTGGGAATATCCAAGGAGAAGGGAATGGCAACCCACTCCAGTATTCTTGCCTGGAGAATTCCATGCACAGGGGAGCCTGGTGGCTACAGTCCACGGTGTAACAAAGAGTTGGACATGACTGAGCTACTAACACTACTACTATTAAATCTTTATTCTCACTAGAACTTTACAGGAGTCAGTCCTCTGCTGGGTCATTAGAGCTGACAAAAACAGAAAGATGAGGAAAAAGGTGAGTGAAGCATGGTAAGAAAACAGTGTTCTTAGTTTTTTGGGGAGTATCGAGGCTGGTTAAGAACTGCTTATCCTTGGGAGCATGGTCCTTATCTTTCCAACAAAATGAGGAGCAAGTCTAGCACACAGAAGGTTGCACCCATCAACGGAAAAGAAATGATCATGTACCAGATTCCTGCTCTCTACCAAGCACTTTGTATTAATTGCTCCACTAAACTTTCATAGGAAACCTACTCCTATTTGCTGTTGAGAATATCAGCCAGAGATCCCATTTAATCAAGAGGAAGCATTGCCAAAGTCATACAACTTGAAATTGGTGGGGCTAGGATGTAAAATCAGAGTTCTGTGTCTCCAGAGAACCTATCATCTTTGCTACATGGAATGATGTGAGATAAAGCTTGTGAAGAGAGCCCAGTGAAAATCTTTAGGTGTCCTAGGAACTAAAACCATCCTGTAACTCAGTAAAGCCAATACTAAACTAATATAAGTCCAAGGAAACCCAACACAAATCTGACTACTCTGATAACTCTTCTGAAATATCAAATGTCTAAATCTTCACCAACCAATGATTTGCAGTGCCCTTCCTTTGCTCTTGTTCTATGAATATTCTCAATCTGCTTTTCAGGTGACCCAGTATTGTACACAGCAGCAAGTAAGGTAAAATATAAATTGGCAAAATGAAGGCACAATAATTGTTTTATTGCCATGATTATACTGTGTATAATTGTTTGCTGTAGTATTATTTTTATTTGACAAGGTTACTTGTTTAGACCAAGTAGCAGAGAGGTAAGGCCGAGAGGTGACAGTATGTACATTCATTTGAGGATCCTAGACCAGTGTTCTGTTGTACTACAAATAGTACAGTGGATTCTGATTTACTTTCAGCCAAACTATGTTTCTTAAATTCCTAGTGGAAGCTCACCCTTCTGACAGGGAAATTAAATAGTCTTGTTCAGGCTTCAGAGACAAAGCAGAGCAGGCTTCTGACCTTGCTTCTAACCTGCCTGGACACTGCCCTGACTGTGAGTGATAAGCTGCTCTGAGTGCAAGCCTTGTGGCACTGGAATCTTAGATTAGATGGGGAACAAGTATTGAGACTGTTGAGCCCGTGGGAGGGGCCTGGAAACAAAGACAGGGTTTAACAACATTCCAAGTTTTACACAACAAAACCAACAGCATTAACATGAAACCAGAGCTGCAATTCTCTCTCACAGATTTATGATGACATCAGTTTGTATCCTGGGATTATAATCCAGAACCCCAAACTGCAATCTTCGAAATCTTACCCATGGCTCAGACACACTGCCAGGGACCGTTTCCCAATTGGGACTCCAGATGTGCCGTAACATGGAACTTCCCAGCCTTGTTTGAGTCTGGATGTTGGTCAAAACCTGATTTAGTGATGTATCCTCTGCTCTTTATATTTCTCTTTTCTTTTAATGTTAGTACACTGAAAATAAGCTAGATGATTCTCTAATAAATATTTGTATTATTTATGTGTATAGAAGCAATATGATGTAAAGAAAAAAGGATACTCTATTATATTGAATTCCTCCTCTGTTTTTTTTTTTAATATATTTATTTATTTTCTTTACATTATTGTGTTGATTTTGCCATACATTGACATGAATCTGCCATGGGTATACATGTGTTCCCCTTCCAGAATCCCCCTCTCACCTTCCTCCAGATTCCATCCCTCTGGGTCATCCCGGTGCACCAGCCCCAAGCACCCTGTATCATGCATCAATCCTGGGCTGGCGATTCATTTCACATATGATAATTTACATGTTTCAATGCCATTCTCCCATATCATCCTACCCTTGCCCTCTCCCATAGAGTCCAAAAGACTGTTCTATACATCTGTGTCTCTTTTGCTGTCTGGCATACAGGGTTATAGTTACTATCTTTCTAAATTCCATATATATGCGTTAGTATACTGTATTGTTGTTTTTCCTTCTGGCTTACTTCGCTCCGGATAACAGGCTCCAGTTTTGTCCACCTCAGTTGAACTGATTCAAATGTATTCTTTTTAATGGCTGAGTAATATTCTGTTATGTATATGTACCACAGCTTTCTTATCCATTTGTCTGCTGATGGACATCTAAGTTGCTTCCATGTCCTGGCTATTGTAAACAATGCAGCGATGAACATTGGGGTACACGTTTCTCTTTCAATTTTGGTTTCCTCAGTGTGTATGCTTAGCAGTGGGATTGCTGGATCATATGGCAGTTCTATTTGCAGTTTTTTAAGGAATATCCACACTGTTCTCCATAGTGGCTGTACTAGCTTGCATTCCCACCAACAGTGTAAGAGGGTTCCCTTTTCTCCACATTCTCTCCAGCATTTATTGCTTGTAGACTTTTGGATGGCAGCCATTCTGACTGGTGTAAAGTGGTACCTCATTGTGGTTTTGATTTGCATTTCTCTGATAATGAGTGATGTTGAGCATCTTTTCATGTGTTTGTAAGCCATTTATATGTCTTCTTTGGAGAAATGTCTGTTTAGTTCTTTGGTCCACTTTTTAGTTGGGTCGTTTATTTTTCTGGAATTGAGCTGCAGGAGTTGCTTGTATATTTTTGAGATTAATTGTTTGTTCATTGCTTCATTTACTATTATTTTCTCCCATTCTGAAGGCTGCCTTTTCACCTTGTTTTTAGTTTCCTTTGTTGTGCAGAAGCTTTTAATTAGGTCCCATTTTTTTATTTGTGCTTTTATTTCCAATATACTGGGAGGTGGGTCTAAAGAAACCAAAGACCTATCTCCTCTGTTTTTATGAATTCAGTAGTTTAAAAAATCTTTATTCCTTTGGATATCTTCTTATACAATTATCTGCTGATGGTCATATAGATTGTTTCCACGTCTTGGCTATTTTAAATAGTATTTAGATAAACAAGGTCTTACTGTATAGCACAGGGAACTAATTATATTCAATATCCTGTGACAAAGAAAAAGAATATGGAAAGAATATATATATATATATATATTGAATATAATTGTATACATATGGAAAGAATATACATATATATATATATATAGGGGTTTCTATGGTGGCTCAGATGGTAAAGCGTCTGCCTGCAATGCAGGAGATCCAGGTTCAATCCCTGGGTTGGGAAGATTCCCTGGAGAAGGAAATGACAACCCACTCCAGTACTCTTGCCTAAAAAGTTCCATGGACAGAGGAGCCTGATGGGTTACAGTCCATGGGTCACAAACAGTCGGACATGACTGAATGACTTCACACTCATATATAAATTCAGACTGAGTTACTTTGCTCTACAGAAGAAACTGACACAATATTGTAAGTCAATTATACGTCAATAAAATTTTAAAAATAAATAAAAATAAAACTTTATTAATTCCTTCTCCATAATTTTCATGTGAAATGTTTCTCCTCTAACTTCTTTAGTTGAACACTCAATTTATTTTCATCATTTCAAACTAAAAAAAATATACGCATTTAAGATTAATAATTTCATTTTGAATACGATTTGGGCTATATCCCATAGTTTGACATGAAATGTTTACTTTGTTATTCTTTTGTACATAGTTTCTAATCACATGGTTTTCCTTCTCTTTGAACAAAGAGGTAATTAGGAATTTTTCATGGCTTTTAATTATGAGTGACTATGGATTTTAAAATATGAACTTGTTATTATTTTCTAGAATTTATATTATTAGTAATAAAGAATATCATCTATAGGAATTGTTGAAATTTATTGATTTTTTGCCTATTAAATAATAAAAATTCATAAAATTTCATAAGCACTCAAAATAAAAGACGTGTTTTATACTAATAGGCTGAACAGCTTGAAATTGATGTGCAGAATTCCATTTCTATATAATGTGCTTTTTGCCTTGAATTTTCACTTGTCTAATACTAAAGCTGTCTTTTGAAAAAAATTTCCTTTGGTATATGTTTATTCATTTCTTTTCTTTATTCACACTTAGTTTTGTCATAACTTTGTCTTGTTTAGTCTTCTCTTAGTGAAACAATTTACTGTTTGAGCCAATCTCCAACTCTTTGACTTAATTGAAGAGTTTAATATATTTAATACATATGTATGGATGTGAGAGTTGGACCATAAAGAAGGCTGAGCACTGAAAAATTGATGCTTTCAAATTGTGGTACTGGAGAAGACTCTTGAGAATCCCTTGGTTTGCAAGGACATCAAACTAGTCAATCCTAAAGGAAATCAACCTGAATATTCATTGGAAGGACTGGTGCTGAAGCTAAAGCTCAAATACTTCGGCCATCTTGATGCTGGGGAAGATTGAAGGCAAAAGAAGAAAGGGGCCGCAGAGGATGAGATGGTTAGATAACATCACTGACTCAATGGGCTTGAAATTGAGGAAACTCCAGGAGATAGTAAAAGACAGAGGAGCCTGGCATGCTGCAATCCATGAGGTCTCAAAGAGTTGGACACAACCTAGCAACTGAACAGCAGCAACAAATACATTTAAACTATTATTTACAGTTATAGCCACTGCTAAATTAAAAGTTCAGTCTTTTAAAATCTTATCATTTGGAGTTTTCTATGTTGTTTCTTTTCTTTTCTTTTTTTTGCTTAATGTCTTTGATTATGTGATTTATATTTAGCTTGGTTTTTATCATGCCTATTATTCTTAAATTATATAACTTATTACATTGGTGATTTGTTTGTGGTGTTTCTCAAAAGCATTTTCTAAATCTATTTATCTTTAATTATCAAAGTGAAAAATGAATCAGCATTATATTTGTATATCCCTCAGGCAGGAGTTTGGGAACATTTTTTATTTACTCCATTTTTTCCTTTTCACCTTTGCACATTTTTGTTAATATAATTTTGTTAGTATAATGTAATACAATCTGTTAATAAAACTGCAGCTACTTTATCAGTTTCAAATTATTAAATCTTACAAAATAAATTCTCCCTTTCAAGAGACACTTTAATGCATGCATTCCTTTTGAACAAGATTTGAAATTTTAAGACTTAATTCTATGTGTTACTGGTTGCATGACATCACTGTTTCTTCTGTACTATATGTGTGTGTGGTCAGTTATTCAGTCATGTCCAACTCTTTGCAGCCCCATAAACTATAGCTCACTAGGCTCCTCTGTCCATGGAATTTTCCAAGCAACATTTTGGAGTAGTTTTCCCATTCTTTTGCTCTTATTTTGTGCAGGATAGTAATTTCAAGAAATTTTTTGCTAGAAGTATATCTGAGTGCTATATTATCTGGGCAGGTGAGTATCTGCCAAGAAAAAAAAATTATTGAAGCATAGTTGACTTACTATATTACAGGTGTATAGCAAAGTGATTCAGTCATACATATGTGTGTGTGTGTATATATATATATATATATATATATACATGAACATATATATGTATATGTGAATATATATTCTTTTTCAGATTCTCTTCCATTACAGGTTATTGCAAGACATTGAATATAGTTCCCTGTCCTATAAACAGTAGGCCCTCATTGGTTATCTATTTTATATATAGTAGTATATATCTGTTAATTTCAATTCCAAATTTATTCCCCCTCCCACCTTTCCCCTTTGGTAACCATCAGTTCAGTTCAGTTGCTCAATCGTGTCCGACTCTTTGCAACCCTATGAACTGCAGCATGCTAGGCTTCTCTGTCCATCACCAACTGCCAGAGCCTGCTCAAACTCATGTTCATTGATTTGGTGATGCCATCCAACCATTTCATTCTCTATCATCCCCTTTTCCTCCTGCCTTCAATCTTTCCCAGCATCAGGGTCTTTTCTGATGAGTCAGTTTTTTGCATCAGGTGACAAAGTATTGGAGACTCAGCTTCAGCATCTGTCCTTACAATGAACATTTAGGACTGATCTCCTCTAGGACTGACTGGTAACCATTAGTTTGTTTACTATGTGTGTGAGTCTATTTCTGTTTTATAAATAAGTTCACGTGTATCACTTTTTTAGATCCCACATATAACTGATATCATATGATATGTGTCTTTCTCTGCCAAGAAAATTTTAATAACTATAAAATTATTACAAAATAGGCTCCTTCTCTTTATAATTTCAAGTAATGTTGCTCCATTACTTTTTGATTTTCAATGTTACAGAGCAGAATCCTGAGACCAGTATGATCTCACTCTTTTATAACTGTATAATTAAAGTTATTTTTGATTGTAAGAGAAGGAAAATGACTGATTAGCTACTATGGCCTAAATGCTTGTACCCCACACCCTGCAAAAAAATTCATATGTTAATATCTTAACACCCCATGTGATGGTATTTGTTCTTGTTTGTTGTTCAGTCGCTAAGTCACGTCAGACTCTTTGCGACCCATGGACTACACCACCCCAGACTTTCCTGTCTTTCACTCTCTCCCCAAGTCTGCTCACATTCATGCCCATTGTGATGGTATTAGGAGGTGCTCAGGTCAAGAGGATGGAGCCCTCACAAATGAAATTATTTTTTAAAAAAGAGAGCCCAGAGTGATTTGTCTACCCTTCTTCCATGTAAAGCCAGACAAGAAGTCACCAGCAATGAACCAGAATGTGGACCTTCAACAGAGGGTGATTGTTCTGGCACCTTGATCTTGAACTTCCCAGTTTACAACTGTGAGAAATACATTTCTGTTTTTATACATATTTAGTTATAAAAGCCCAAGTGGACTAAGACATTAACTTAAGAAAGCAAGGTATTTATTGAAAGGATTATTTTACAGAACTGAAGGAAGAGCTGAAATCCTAAATTTGGGAAAGTCAGGAAAGAAGGCAATTACAAGTTCTTCATGGGTGGCACTAGTGGTAAAAAATCTACCTGCCGATGCAGAAGACACAAGAGACTTAGGTTCAAT
Source organism: Antilocapra americana (assembly GCA_007570785.1). Taxonomy (NCBI): domain Eukaryota; kingdom Metazoa; phylum Chordata; class Mammalia; order Artiodactyla; family Antilocapridae; genus Antilocapra; species Antilocapra americana. The sequence continues at coordinate 31,241,647 of ML661897.1, read as the reverse complement.
CCCTGCATTGGGAAGATCCCCTGGAGTAGGAAATGGCAATCTGATCCAGTATTCCTGCCTGGAAAAATCTCATGGACAGGAGAGTCTGACAAGCTACAATCCATAGGGTTGCAAAGAATTGACACGATTGGGCCACTGAGCACACACACAGACACACACACACACACACACATTCATAGATCTTTGTAGGGTGATGCTATTAAGGTAATTTAATTGGAATACTTTCAACAGTTTATTGATTCAAAGTTTTCCATTTCTGGGAGAAAAAAATCAGACTGGTCCAGCTTAAGCCAGTTATACCATAATATCAAACAGCCTAGGAATGACATGGAATGCCAATTGGCAGGGGACCTAGCACTGTGCCCTAAGGACATGCTCAGCAAGAGGAAGTCATTTAGATCTAGGAGTCAACTTGACTGGTGCCCACCATAGTAATTAGCTTTTCTGCATGACATTTTACAGGACTTTTTCTTCCTTTCTGTTATTTAAGAGGAAAGAAAGCCAGATAGGTTTAGAATCTCAGATTTTTCTTTAGTCTGAAATATCTTCTTCTAGCACAGTAAGTCTGTTGTTTCAATTTTTTGTCATTCTGATATCTTCTTCCAAAATGCCAGTTGTCCAAATGCAATCTCCACATCTGTAATTTATTGGTGATCATTTGTATGTGTTTTTCTTTTGCAGTCCAATAGGGACTCACAGTCGATCTCTATACTAAGTGATTTTTTTTCAGTGTTGATTTCTGTTTTTTAAGGCTCTAAAAAATAAATTTTTTGGAATAATTTTAAATTTTAGAAAAGTTGCAAAGTTAATACAAGGAATTCCTACATGCCTTCACTCAGTTCCTCCAAAGGTTAACATCTTACATTATGGTGGAACATTTGTCATACTGGGAAGTTGACACTAGTAAGTTTATCAGTTTCTTACTTCTATGGTAACAGACTGTCAGGAACCCTTTCCTCTGAGTTCAGAAGCTCAAATTCAAGGTAATGGCAGGTCTGCATTCTTTCTGGAGGTCTAAGGCCAAATATACTTCCTAGCCTTTCCCAATTTCTAGAGATTGACAGCTTTCTTTGTCTTACTGTCCCTTCTTCCATCTTCAAAGTAAATCACCCCAACCTCTGTTTCTGTGGTCTCATCTTGCGCTTTTGACCTTCTCACTTTCCTCTTAGAAGGACGTTTGTGATTCCACTGGACTCACCCAGATAATCCAGAATAGTTCTTCATCACAAAATTCTTAATTTAATCACACCTGCAAAATTCCTTTTGTTATGTATGGTAACATTTTCAGATTCCAGGGATTAGGAGGTGGACATCTTGAGATGGGAGGAGGGGGCAGGCATTATTCAACCTACCTTAGAACACAGTGCTAGTTGCTTCAGATGTGTCTGACTCTATGCAACTCCGTGGACTATATATAGCCCACCAGGCTCCTCTATCCATGGAATTCTCCAGGCAAGAATACTGGAGTGGATTGCCTTTCCCTTCTTCAGAGGATCTTCCCAACCCAGGGATTGAACCCAGGTCTCCTGCATTGCAGGCAGATTCTTTAGCATCTGAGCCACTAGGGAAGTCACAGAACATAACATTATTATTAACGAAAATCCAGTTATTTAAATTTCATTAATTTTTTACTCATGTTCCTTTTCTGATCAAAGATCCAATCCAGGATATTAAAATGTATTTAGTCACCACATCTCTCCAGAGTGTCTGGTCTATACCACCTTCTCAAAAAAAGAATTTTAATTTTGCTTCTTCATTTTTCAGTTTTATTGTAGTTCTTTCCAACGTCATTTCTTTTCCGTTTAAGTTCATCTGGTTATATCTTGTCCTCTTTGGTCCTTACCTTGTAATTTTCTGCCTCTATTTATTTTACTTCTTCTCTTTATCATTTGTTTTTTTTAGAAACCAATTATTTTGCATTTCATTGGAAATGTCAAACAGTGTCCTGAATTTTCTCTTTTCATCCTGCAGTAGATGTTTTTGGAGTAGTGCTCCTCCTCTGAGTCATCAGGACATGCTTCTTTGACTTTGTTCTCACTGTAGCTCTCAATAAGCCTAAAAGATTCTAGCATTGGCCAACATGCAGGATATGTGGGTTATACTCCTGCTAATGGAAGAATCACTTTCTCTGATGAAGAACATGAAGACGTGGGTCTTTGCGACCTGAGTAAGATGACAAAGAATGAAGAAAATTTTTTCCTGTCCACTTCCAGGTGTTTTCCCTGATAGCTCAGTTGGTAAAGAATCCACCTGCAATGTGGGAGACCTGGGTTCGATCACTGGGTTGGGAAGATCCCCTAGAAAAGGGAAAGGCTACCCACTCCAATATTCTGGCCTGAAGAATTCCATGGACTGTATAGTCCATGGGGTCACAAAAAGTCAGACATGACTGAGTGACTTTCACTCTCCAGGTATTTATGAGATGAAGCTTGGCAAGGTTTTTCTTGTTATAAACTCATCTACTTTATTTTTAGAGACAGTTCCTTCAGTGGGTCCCTTTTGTCAATGAAGTGTCTCTCAGCATATATATCATTGTTGTTAGATGTCTTAGTCCATTCAGGCCACTATAACAAAGTACCATGGACTGGCTGGCTTATAAACAGAAATTTATTTCTCATGTTATGGAAGCAGGACAGCCAAGATCAAGGTCCTGGTGATAATCCACTTCGTGGTTCATAGAAGACTGTCTTCTAGCTGTGTCCTCAGGTGTCAGAAGGACCATGACCTCATGACTTACTCACTAAAGGATCCACCTTTTAATACTATCACATTGCTGGGTTAGGTTTTTAACATATGGATTTATTGGGGGAGGGGACACAGATATTCAGTCCATAGCGTTAGGGATAATTCTTTTCTGTGTCTAAGGCATAGGATACAGAAGTCTGAAACTTAGGGATGAAGGTGCAAATTTGAAAGTTATCAAACACAGAGATGGAGTTTGACCATACAGGGCTGACTGATAGCACTTAGGGAGCAAATACAGAGAATTGACAAAAGCTCAGCCTTGAGCATCAGGTTACAGCATGTGTTCACAGCTTACACGAGAAAGTCGTCACTCAGCTAATGAAATACTAGCTTAATATGAGTCTCCTGAATGCTGAGGCAACATTTTAAGTGGAAAGAATTATTCTAGTGTGGCAATGAACTCTAAAGTCAGAGTTAGGTTCAAATATTGGCTTGGTCACATCTATATAAAACCTGAAAGACCTCACTTACATCTCTGTAGCTAAGCTTTCGCATCTGTGAGATGGGTTTATGAGAAGACTCACTACAAAGGATTTTTTAAGAGCTTTGCTGATACAGAATTGATATTCAATAAATGGCTCATGTTTGAAGTGTATAATTGATATGTTTTGACATGTGTATGCACTTATAAAAGTATCATCATTATCAAGATAATGAATATAGTCATTACCTTCTCCTTTGCAATGCCTCTGTCAAACTCCACCCCCACCCTTTCCTCAGGCAAACACGGATGTGTGTTCTGTCACTGTAGATTCATTTGCATTTTTTACAACTTTATATAAGTTGAATCATACAATATGCACTTTTTGAATTCTTTCAGTCAATATAATTATTCTGAGATTCATTTATATTATTGCATATATCAATAGTTCATTCATTTTTGTCACTGAAGTCCAGTTAATTACCTTTTTTATTTTATAAATAATTCTTTTGGTATCATATCTATCTAAGAGATATTTTACTTAAATCCAAATTCATGACTATTTTCTCTTCTTTTCTTCTAGAAACTGTAAGTTTATATTTAACATTTAGATCTTGTCCCCAAGTTTTACATTAAATTCAAATAATTTCTAATTTGCTTTTCAATTTACTTTTTGATCTAAGGATGATTCAAAGGAACAATTTAGTAAGCAAATATTGTACTATTTTTTCCAAATATTTTTCTGTTAATCGATTTTTTTTTATCTAATTTCACAACGGCCAGAGATCCTACTTGATATGACTTAAATTCTTTTAGATTTATTGAGACGCTTTTAATAACCCAGAATACAGTCTGGTTTTGTAAATATTCTGTGTGCACTTGAGAAGAATGATACTCTGCTGTTGGATATTGTTGGATAAAATATTCTATAAATGTAAATTAGGTCAAGTTGGCTAATAGGATTGTTCGAGTCTTTCATATTCTTAGTGATTTTCTTTTTACTTGTTTGGTCAATTATTGGAAATCACCAAACATAAAGTGGATTTATTTGTCAGTTTTTGCTGCGTGTATTTTGGAATTCTGCTATTAGGTGCATAAACATACAGAACTGTCATGTCCTCTTGATGAATTAACTGCTTTAGTATGTTAAAAATAATTCTCTTCATTCCTGCTAATATTCTTTTCTTTGAAATCTGTGTGTCTGAGAGTAATGTAGCTACTCTAGAGTTTTCTTTTGTTGTTGTTTTGTTTTTTGTTTGCTATTTATTGAATCTGTCTGCAATGCAGAAGACCTGAGTTCACTCCCTGGATCAGGAAGATTCCTTGGAGGAGGAAATGGCAACCCATTCCAGTATTTTTATCTGGAGAATTCCATCAACAAGGGAATGTGGTGGGGTACAGTCCATAGGGTCACAAAGAATCAGACGTTACTGAGCATGTACAAATACACATGGCCTCCAGCTCAAGAGAAAGGATGCTTTCCCATTCTATTCTATTCTGGCTAGCAGGAATGCTACCTATACTTTCTGTCACCACATTTTTAAACAGATCCTGACAAACAGGAGACTATTCAAAGGAGAGCCACAGAAAAGTAAGGAATCTGGAAGCAAAAGCCTAGGAAAACAGTTAATAAAACAGCACAAATTCAGCCTAGAGAAGAACAATCCACCATCTTTTGGTAGCTCAGGGGTCCTTATATGAAAGAGGAAATTGAGTGTGACTTTAGATGGAAGGACAAGGATTAATGGTTGGACGTCATAGGGAATCTTATTTTGGCTCAATGGTAATACAGCTAGTTTCTTGAATGGTCAAAATTAGCGGTGTATAAATATTTTTAAACACCTGTTTTTTTTTTTAATGAATGCCTTCAACTATGGTTTGATAAAGCCAATGTTTTATCAAAATTCAATGACATATGCTGCAGTATATTTTTGTTAACTCAATAAAGCCAATTTTAAATTTAAATGTTAACATCTGTCTCCTTCCCCTCAGCTCAGGTTTGGCCTAGATCAGGATCTTAAGTGTGATGGGCCTATAGTTTATGCTTTTGTTCCTCTTTGCTCCCTCTCTAGGTTGTTCTTGTTACTGTTATTGCTGCTGTTAGAGACTGACATAAGAGGACAAAATATATTGGAAGAGGTGGTCTTGACTATATGGTGCCTACGTTGGTCTGGTTCTTCTGCTATTTGTGGCATCCCTGATCCAGTGATGGGTGTGTAAACTGTAAGCCTAGATTTCTTGGGGGTAATATTTGGTTTCCTAAGTAACTATGGATGCCTCAGAGGGGAACTCTCATGTTTCCTGGGAGAAGGAAGAAGCAGGGAGCTGTTATGCTCCCAAGCCCTCTTCATAGGACTGACAGTGTTCTTCTTCTCATCTGAATGTTCAGATGGACTCCTGAAACTTCTGAGTTTTTCTTGGAGTGGAAACTGTCCCATCTTTTTCCCAGGAGAACCACCCTCCCACACACATATTCCATATTAAATTTCCTGATTTAGACCTATTCTAGCAAGCCACTTTCTGTAAGAAATGTCCAGGAAGAAATCTGACACCATCTCTATCTTTATGTACATCCTAAACTTCGGAATACTCATGCCAGGTTCCCTCCATCACTCCTGGGCAGCACCACTGTGGACTTGATGTATTGTATAGCTCGATAAGCATCCAGCCTGGGAGTGAAAGCTTGGTGTCCATTCCTACAGATATATTTCAATAGCCGCACTGGTTCTCCTGAAACTTCCTTTCATAACCTGGTGTGTGGCTAAAAATGAGTTCAAGGGCACACAACTTAAATAATTTCACATTCAGCTTCCCTTTTTAGCCTCTTCTCATATAGATTGGGTGGAGTAGGAATTGGCAACATACTCCATTATTCTTGCGTGGAAAGTTCCATGGACAGAAGAGCCTGGCAGGCTACAGTCTATGGAGTCACAAAGACTGAGCACAGTGCATGCAGGCATATAGACTGGGAATGGGTTGTGAGGAGCAATGTGGAATTAGAGACTGTGGTAGGTGGCTACAAGGCTACCTCATCCTCTCTTTATTAGCCCAGACCCCAAATGTGGGAGGCTTCTTCCAGAGCACTAAGGACAGTCTCCTCTTTTCTTTCTTTACTTTTGGGCTTTGGTCATCAACTCTATGGAAACAACCTATTGCTTAGGAATAGGACAGACACTGAAAGGTTTTACAATAGTTAGAGGTGTCCCTAGATAGACCGAATTGCCCCGAAAAATAGAGGGCTTCTTGATTTTTCACTAAATGTGTTGTGAATGGAATTAGTGTTCATAAAGAATATTAAAAGGTAGCAGCTTCAACCTCTTTTCCCATTCTAACATTTCTAGATATAAACAGGTTATTGAGTTTTGTTTGTTTTCTGTGAGGGAGAAGTTAGGAAAAATAACCATTGAATTCTGAGTCCTTGTATCATTTAATGACTCTGTAAGCATTTATTGGGCACCCATTTAGTGCCAGGCACTGTGTTAAGATGCTGTAATACACTGATAAAAGGCAAAAGTAGAAGTCAAGTGTGATAAAAAGAGAGGTACCTCCAACCCAATGAGCTGCCTATATTCTCTTTTTTCCCTAGATATTTCCTAAGTGAGATGCTATGTTACATAGGCAAATATGTGTTATATAAAGAATTACACACGGGCATGGCTCCTGCCATCTAGGACTTATGATAAAATTAGAGGTAAGACTAATACATAAATATACATTTGATTATAAAAATTAAATGACTACACATTTATGTGCAGCCCCAAAGCCATTCATTCATGGTTGTCAACAAGATTCTACAGAAAATGAATTTGAGGAGACTATCAGTGAAACTAGAATAGTCAGAGAAAGCTCAGTAGAGGAGATGAGACTCAGGCATATGAAAAATCTCTGAATGCCATCCCTTCCCTTCTTCAGGAAGAGCCTGAAGAGCCATAATTTCAAGAGTTCCTGAGTCTTCGGTGGGAACATCCGATTCTCTAGATAATGAGCTCTTGGAGGAAAGCATAGCATTTTCCCTCATGTTTGGGTAAGACACGCCAAAGAGTTTAAAATAAGATTTTTCCAAGATGGTCTGTGGGTGATGTGAATAGCAACTTAACCAGCTCTGTTATTATTAAGTAAAGATCACTTTAGGTGAGTGGAAGTGGCTGTTCTATAAAAATGTAATCTCTGAGTCATTCTGTGAGCATGGCAGGCCCGAGTGCTGAGCCTCGGGTTCCAAGTGCACACTCTTCTCCAGTATGTAGCGAATGTAGCAATACTCTTGTTACCTGTCCACTCTCCCTGACTCCCGTCTGTACTGTGAGCAAAGAGAGGAAAGTGATCTCTTGTCTATGAACTGGAAAAGTACCTGGATAATTTATTTCAAGTATGTTTGGAAGTAGAGAAGAATGAAAGCTGTCTGACTAGTGATATTAACTGGGACCCCCTTCCAAAGGTACAACTACACATTTTGTTAGTTAGTCGCTTTGTCATGTCTGACTCTTTCGGGACCCCATGGCCAAGCTTTTGTGATCCCATGGACTGTAGCCCACCAGTCTCCTCTGTCCATGGGATTTTCCCAGGCAAGAATACTGGAGTGGGTTGCCATTTCCTCTCCAACAATTACACATACTTATCACCTAATTTTATCTGAATGGATGAGAGAGGTACATCTATTCCAAAATACTGACCTTTCATAGCAGTCAGGTTCCACAGTGCCTGAAACTCCAACGCTATCAACCCCTTTTGTTTTCTACGGACAAGCAAATAATCCCTTCTGAACTGCTAGGGACCTGCTTGTACTCGTTGTCTTGGGGCAAAAAGCATAGGAAGTACAATGAAGGCAACATGTTACAGTCTGAGAAAAGCATCAATTCACTTAGAATATACTTCTTTTAGAAGCATCATACCAAGTCAGCCTAAAAATAGGAGAATTCAATACCAATGCAGCCCAATAGGACCTTCTAAAGGGATGTTTGTTAAATCTTACTTCTGAAAGACAAGGAAGAGTGGAAGCTGTTTCCCCTCACCCCCCCCACCAGGAACCCTCTTCTCTGGAGTACTTCCATGGGCCTTATGGACAAAGAATATCTCCTTCCTTGGGGCTTCTGCAGTTCTTTGCTTATTCCTTCAGTTGACACTTTCTTCCCTGAGCATGTAGGCAAGTGGAGCATGTGCATGACCATTTTCCTGCAAGACCATGATTATCAAAGATTGTAAAGGCCTGTCTGTGGTCAGGAACCTTACCTTTGTCATCTCTGTGTCTTCCAATTGATTAACACTCATTCATTCTGTTAGCCTGTCATGGAGTCTTCAGGGCAGATGATCATTTAGTCTAATATAATTATCCATCCTAAGCAAATCCCTAAAAACACAATTTGATCCTAATCTCACAGAACTTCCAGAAGAGAAAGATTCATTTAAAAAGAAGACGGTAAATATCTAGAGGTTGGTAAAGCAAAATAACAGGCAATGTCCCTACCACCAACTCTTTTTTTTCTTTCTGTCTAGGGAGATTGGGAAAGCCTTCACAGAATTTTCTGAAAGTTCTTGACTGTGAAATAGACACTGCTCTTAGAGCTCCCTGGCAATCATGAGGACTCTCCTATGAGAGATGATAACTGGCTCCAAACAGCATGACCAGGAGAAAGTAGGGCCTAAGAGCCGGGTGTGACCCTCTGTAAATGCTGATCCAGAGGGCCAGGGAAATCGGGAAGAAGTGATTAAGGCAGCTATGAGCCAAGCAGAAAGTAGTAGTTAGACTTCCAATTAGCTGGGAAAGTAAGTTTCAAGTGGTCCAGGGGCTCTTTATACCTGGAAATCTCGAAGAAGAATGATAGACTGTAAATTGATAGACTGTCAATTCTCAGGAAGTGTTTGATCAAGGGCAATAAGACCTTGGGTTTGGGGTTGGGTGGAGTTTATCCTGAATTCTATATCCTGCTTCTAGGAGGATAATCAAGACCACCAAACAGGAGGACAAAGGACTGCATGACTGTTAGAACAGGCTCTCATAAATACTGAACAAATGAATGTACACAGTTAAGGGTAATGATGAAGGCAGAAGACTTGTGCCATAGACTGAGATAACTCAGCATATGAAGAAGGAGATGAAATGAAAGTTGTTATCTTGGACAAATTTGTCATCAAGGTTGATCCTGAAGTTATGGGTCTGGCTGTCAAGCAAGAGAACTAAAGGAGTAAGGCCCTATCCCCTCATTCTTGTATTAAGTGAGTAACTTAATCCTAACCCCCACCAACTGGTACACACAAGGTTCTCATTGTACTGCAGCCTCAGTCACCATTAGACTTGGACTGACCCCAACCAGACTGGGAAGATGAACACCTGTGGGTACTCAGGTGTGAGTAGCCAAGAATGAAACAGAAACCAACAGGGCGCAATGTCTGAAGCAAATGATTAAAGAGTGAAAATGGGATCAATTGGCTTTTTGAAGATTAACACATGGCTACTGAGGGTTCTCCTCCCACTGTCCAACTGTCCTGAGGTCCTATCAGTGCAGCCCAAGTCCTCAGCAGAAAAATCCAAATCCAAAGATGGGTTGTTTAAAGCACTGATGATTTGAAAAGATGGAGCACCAAAGAAGAGGCCACTGAGATCTCACTACTAAGGGTCCAATTTGTTAGCTTATTTTCTAATATCTGAGTTTTAGAAGAAGTAGTCAGAGAAGTTAGCGCTCCATTCACAGGGACACATGGGATCCTAGAAACTCTCCATCACTTGCCCTGCTTTGTTGGATAAATAAAGAAGCCTACTTACCTTTTTGTGCTTATCACAGTAACACAGTCAATATGTAGAGTGCCTTCTGCAGACACCTCCTGATCCACTCTGCTCACTCCCCTCCCTTTTCCACTTGCTCTGTGCCTGGAGACAGGACATTGACTTCCATTAATAGGTCCCCTGCAGGATGAATCCAACTTCATTGGATGACAAGAGGAAGCGGTGTTTGTTCCCTCAACTCCTTCTATCCCTTTGGACTGGTGGTGCGTGGCTCACTTGCCCAAAGTTCTCAAGTGCTGTCTGACACACAGTATTTTCCGGAAACTGCTTACCCCCACTCCCTGTACCTTTTTAAGGCCTAGTGGGGCTGTTAGAGTTCCAAAGTTTGTCCCACCTAAGTATTATCTATAGAGTGTTTCCTGAACCCTACCTACCCTTGTGTAGACTGTCTTTACATTAACCTTGTTTTCAACCGTTTTAGTGGACCATTCATTTTCATGTCAGACTCTGCCTGGTAGTCTGAAGCATAGGCAGGATCACCTTGTGGGCCATTCTACTGTGTTCGCCTGTCCACACGTGGACCTGTCCTGCCTGATGATCCCCACCTCTCAGGAGGAAGGAGACTGGGAAGGGCTTAGTGAAAATCCATTCACACAGCCTGAAAACCACCTTAATACACACCCTTCTGTACCCAAGCGTGTAATCTTCACCATTTGATAACAAAAGTTAGAGCTATGCCTGTTTAGTGTTTTGCACTCAAATGTTTATGGAGCCTGAATTTCTTCAACTATAAACTCTAGATGCCAGCATCTGTCTCACAGAGTTCTAAAGAGGATAACTGAGTAGCAACAGCCTGAGGTCACCAACAAGTAAGTGGTAGAAACAGAATTTAAAATCATGACCTCTGACTCGAAACCCACAGCCCTTTCCACCAAACCATGTGCCTCTGGACAGCATATCACCTTTATACTGCTGGCAGGCATAGTTTTGATTGAACTTCAGGGAGATAGCATATGCTAACCTGTAGGTCCTTGGGAGGGTATGAAAGAAACAGACGGGCTTCCTGACCTTGAGAACTCTTTTATCGAGAGTTTATTACTCTTTTAATGAGAAAACTATTCCTAAAATCAGCTCTGTGAGGTTGATATTGTTATCCACCCTGCAGAAATATAGAAGTGGAAATCAGTCATCATGCAGTCACTAAACAGAGTCAAAAAATGCAACCTAGTTCTGTTCAGTTCCAAAACCTGGGGCCTGGAGCCTTCCCTACCATATTTATGTTTTATTTCTGCTCCATCTTCCCTTCCAGAAAAGATAGGAGTCACAAAATACATGCTCCAGGGAACTATTTCCTTGTTCTTTTTGAAGTGCATTAAGTCTTCAAAAGATGCACAAGCATTAGGAAGTGACCATTTCTACATCACAAGTGGAAGCTGATGGTGTCCTTTTCATCTAAACTGAGCCGACTTCCCCCGGAGGTGAAAACTTCCCCTTGCTGAGTTTTGAGAGAATAATGATATCTGGACTTCATACTCCTTGGCACATTCTGGTCCCCCTCCCACACTGGGGAGGACCAGGCTAACTGGTCAGGCTTGGGTTTCCACACATGTCTGGCCTTTTTCTGCTGATTAATCATTGGAAAGAGATGACTAACAACCCCGCCCCCCCCATGATAATTACCAAATTCCTATATGGGGAGGGGAGAGATTCCACGAGAGCTTCATAAATATCAAATGGAGCTCCTCCATCTTTTCAGGATGTGGCCTGATGCTTTGGCAGCCTCTGGCCACATCTCAGGTCTCCTTTAACCTGGTACTTTCAGAGTCCAGGGTACTGGACCCTCAGCAGAGAAGATGGAAGATCTGTGGCCATAGGAGATGTCTCGTTTGTGGCAGATGGCACATTAGACACCGAGGACCTTTCTCTCTGCAAATCTCTCCTTTTTCTCCCTGGTACAGAGGTCCATGCGGAAGAGGCGAAAAAGCTCTCTCTGGTTTTCACTCTTTTTTTTTTTTTTGGCCAGAGTCAACCACTCCTGTTGAAAACAGTGTTTGGACTCAGAGCCTGAGACAAATTACTCAGAAAAGCCAACTCATTCATACAAATAATTTAGCTTAATAAATAAGTGAAAGTCTACCGTCCGTTTGGTGACCCTGGCAGCTCATTCATCTCCTGTCTCCTTAGCTCGTCAAGCTGTGCCCTGCTGCCAGGTCTTCTCCGAGGCTGATGGCCTTTTCCTGTCCTGTCACAACAAACAGCATTTTGGAAGAGAAAGCCCTTTCAAGTGTTTCCTCCTTGTCTTCACAGTCACCCAGAGGAGTCACTGAAACAAGCAGCCAATTTGCAGCAGGGCTCTGTGTGCGGGGGCCAGGTCAGGGGCTGGGCCCCTCCTGACTGGAGCAGATCCTCAGGGAGAAGACTGGGTGGAAGACAAGGGAGGGGGAATATAGGGGGAGTTGCAAAGAAACCTGGGGAAGCTTGGGAAGAGATCTGAGAGGATGACTAACACTGGGACAGGAGAAAACAGTGGGTAGGCACTAAATACCACCTGGGGAAGGAGGGAGGCAAGAATGCCATTCAGCCAAGTGGAGACTGGCATCAAGGCAGCACCTAACCTTGTGTTGGGAGTTTCGGAGTCATGCACCCAGGTTCTGAGCTCACCACCTAGACAAGTCACTCCCCTTCCCAAACTCAGTGTCCTGCCTCCTGCAAGGAGGTAGAGGAAGCCACATACATGATGTTCCACTGAGGCAGGAGATAGATGGTCCCCAGCGCTAGGCATTGGGCTTCCCTTGTAGCTCAGACAGTAAAGAATCTCCCTGCAATGCAAGAGACCTGGGTTCCGTCTCTGGGTCAGGAAGATCTCCCGGAGAAGGGAATGGCAACCCATTCCAGTATTCTTGACTGGAGAATCCTGTGGACAGAGGAACCTGGCAGGCTACCGTCCATGGGGTTGCAAAGAGTCGGAGATGACTGAGTGACTGCCACTTCTCACAGGCTAGGCATCTACAACTGGTCTCCTGTTACATTTCTAGGAGCAAGAAAAAGATGGACTTCAAGCTGGACACTTAAAACTAGCCTCCTGTTTGCATTTCCTGAAACAGGAAATGGGTGGGCTCCAGGTTAGATATTTACAGGCAGCCTCCTGTTTGCTCTCTGAAATGGAAGTAAACAACGGAAACAAGGTAAATAGCCAAGCTTTGCCTCCTGTGGACACCTTAAGATAACAGTCAGAGGGGGTAAGTCCTGTTTGAGTAAAGGATCAGGAGATCATATATTTCCCCTCCTTGGGGCAAGGGAGACATTTCACATTCAATGACTCCTTGAGGGTTACAAGGAGGGGCCACCAACCCATAATATGTGATGCTAAGTGTGTCCCATAGGCCTCTAGGCTGGAATCCATCTTGGAAAAATTTGTACATGCATGTTGGGGAGGGTCTTAGCACAGGTCAGGTGTGGAAATATTAATAGAAACCAGGTCATTGCCTAAAAGTAAACAAAGACCTGGATGAACTGCCTTATATAAATGACTTAACTGTCTCTTTTTAGTGCTCCTCCTCTCTAGAGGGGTCGTCCATACCCTTTCTCTCCAGGTGTGCATCTCTGCCTTGTTTTTCTTATCTAAACAGATTCGCTGTGTGCTCTCCACTTGCTGTTGTGTCTCAAATAATAAACTTTGTACATGCATTTATCATTTTTGCCTCTGTGATAAATGCATTTTTTAGTGGGGGCAAAAATTCAGAGAAAGTTAGCTTCTAGCCTCGAACCTTTGCTGGTCTGGTGGTTAAGATTCCTGGTTTCATCCAGGCTACCCAGGTTTAATTTCTGGGCAGGAAATTAAGATTTCTCCTCAAACCACTGCTCACTGCTGCCTTGCTGAGATCACTACTAAGTGCAGGCAGTGGGGAGTCTGGAACACAGGACTCATCAGATACCCATAACACAAGGAATGAGAGGCAGGTGGATGATGCACTGATGTTCTTTGAGCTTCTTTTGGCTCTAAGGCACTGTGACCCATCTCGCCTAAGCTTGGCAGAGATAGGAAGCCCAAGAGTATACGCACATCCATTAAAAAGTAAATGTTCCTATTTGAAGAGCCGTCAGAGCTGGGCCATCCATCCTTTAATAGAATAACCATGTGCTCACTTCTGTGATCAGAGATGGCTGCTGTCCACATCAGTTGCCCTCCAGGACCATGCCAAGGAGGATGCAGGCAGAGACCAGCTCTGGGCAGGGAAATTCACTCCTACACCAAAGAGGGCTGTTCCCACCAGTACCAATCCCAGCCCAGAACTACAATCCAATTAGAGTAATTGTCGCCTAAACGGCCCTAGCAGAAGACAGGCGGCAGACAAGGAGGGCAGAGGGAGGGGAGCAGCATCCTTCAAGGAAACCGGATGGCTCAAAAATGCAAGAAACAATTTCTCTAGATGGAAAATGAACGCAATGAATCTGAGTGCGGCAGGAAATCTTATGAGAAAATAAGACTTTGGGAGGATTTATTGAAAGACATAATTGCAACAAGTATATTGATTTTACATAGATAAGAAAACAAATGTTGGCAGGGATTGAATTTGGTTTATTACATTTATTTCCCCACAGAGTTAATGCATTTAAAGACATGGTTTATTTTTCAAATGGAGAAACATTGTTTTCTGAGGCCTTTATTAGGTTCCTGCTGGTTTCCCTGACTTCTCTTTCCAAGAAAATTGGTTTGTAGGTGGGTTGGGGGAGGAAAGACATGAGGGTCCTCCTGTTTCTGGGAGGTTCCAGAAATGAAAGCTGTTAGTACTTCCCAAGGAAGTAAGACTTCCCTGGTGGCTCAGATGGTAAAGCGTCTGCTTACAATGCAGGAGACCTGGGTTCAATCCTTGAGTCAGGAAGATCTCTTGGAGAAGGAAGTGACAACCCACTCCAGTGGTCTTGCCTAGAAAATCCCATGGACGGAGGAGCCTTGTAGGCTACAGTCCATGGGGTCACAAAGAGTTGGACACGACTGAGCGACTTCACTCACTCACTCAGTACTTCCCAAGTAGGGTAGAATCACTGGTAGTTACTTCCTGTTTTGTGTCCTGACTCCCACCAGGAGGGAGCCACTGGCACTAGGGTGCAGAGAGAGGTCAGGACCATGATTACATCATTCTCCTCCTCAAGACACTTGCTCCTTGGAAGAAAAGCTATGACAAACCTGGAAAGCATATTAAAAAGCAGAGACATCACTTTGCGACAAAGGTCAAAGCTATATTCCCATAGTCATGTACAGACGTGAGAGCTGAACCATAAAGAAGGCTAAGCACTGAAGAATTGATGCTTTTGAATTGTGGTGCTGGAGAAGACTTTTGAGAGTCCCTTAGACAGCAAGGAGATCAAACCAGCCAATCCTAAAGGAAATCAACCCTGAATATGGTCATGTCATCAGTCAGAAGCCTTAGGGAAACAGAAACCAGGGGCTCTGGCTTCTGGTGTTCCTTTGAAAATCCTGCACTAATCTCAAAATTGCATTGCTGCCAGGGTGGGTTTGCAGTGTTAATGATAACTACCATTTCTGAGGACCTACAATTTGTCAGGCACTGTGTTCATCCTTTCCATGGCTCCATGAGGTAGCTATAATCTCTATTTTTCAGGTGTGAATACTGGGCCTCTGATATTAAGAAACTTGACAAATTGATCTGTTTAATTCCACAGGCTGTGAGCTTAACTTCCCCTCTGCTCAAACTTCTCAGTTTTGTGCCAGTTCTTATAACAAGGCATCAGTTCCTAGTTCTGTGCAGTGAAAGAAACCAAGATCCCCAAATCCCAGCAAGGATGGCCCCTCGAGTCTGGTGGCTGTGGGTGCAGCTGGATCTGAGGAGAGGCAGGGAAGGAGGGACACAGGCAGGAAGGATGGAGATCCCACTGCTACACTCTGACTCTGCTCCCTGAGGACCCATCTCAATGAGGCCAGTGTTTAGGCTGGGTCAACTGATGGCCACAAGCATGCCATCCTCTCCCTACTCCAACAGTGCATAGCCCAGCCAGCCTTGGACTTCAGGTTCATCCTTGTGTGAAGCCAACATTTGATAACCATCTGGTAATACTTAGGAGTACTTTGGGGTTTACAAGGTGCTGGATTATATATATATATATATAATATATATATTTATTATATATTATATATATAATATATTTATTATATATTATTATATAAATGGGAAGCCCATTTATATATATAATAAATAATATATGTTATTTATATATATAATAAAATTTATTATATATATAATAAATAAAATTATTTATTATACATATATAAATGGGCTTCCCACATGGCACTACTGGTTAAGAACCTGCCTGCCAATGCAGGAGACAAAAGAGACAAAAGATCCCCTGGAAAAGGGCTCAGCATCCCACTCCAGCATTCTTGCCTGGAGAATCCCATGGACAGAGGAAACTGGTGGACTACAGTCCATGGGGCTGCAAAGTGTCAGACACGACTGAAGTGGCTGAGCACACACACATGCATATATATATATATATATATGTATGTATTTGGTAGAACCTTAGTTCCCTGACCAGAACTCAATCCTACACCCCCTGCAGTGGGAGTGCAGAGATTTAGCCGCTGGACCACCAGGGAACACCCAGCTATTATGTTATTTTAACCATCATGGTATTCTTCACTTTCTAAGGCACAAGGTTTACAGGTGAAACTGAGATTCAAAGAAGGTAAGTGTCTTCCCGAAAGCGACAGAGCCATTGGCAGGAAGATCCGGGACCAAATCCAGTATCTCCTGAAGAAGCCCTGAGTTCAATGAAACACAGGTCTGGCAAACCTCAGCAGGCTCCTGCTGATTCATATCTGAACTGAAGCAGCAGCCCCCCTCTGCCCTAGGCATGCAGGGGCACTCATAAAGTATTTCCATTCCTCACTTGTCTGATAGCTTTGGCCAGGTAAATTATTCAGAATTAATCCTACTTGCTCCTAAATCCCCCTGCAGCTTTTCACAAGTAACTAATACTTGTCATAATCACATCCGAGGCACTGCTTTATATGCCACTTGCAACAACACGTTCAATTATGATTGATTGGAATTTAAGTTCTGATTTCTCTTAGAACATAATCAGTCCTGAATGGGAAATTTTTACAGTGACAATTAAAATAATGAAAGTGAACTTTAAATGACATTCAAATGATGTCACCTGGGAATAACTTCACAGTGCCAGCCTCCCACTGCATTCTGGGAGCGGGTTACTCAGCAGGCTTCGCTTGCGTCTTGCACTACTATGAATGCGCTTGCTGTGGTAGGATGCCTGGGGTTAACCCCTCACTGGCAGCCCTTTTAAAACCCTCTGCACGTTGCCTGCTACTTAATCATGTGTTTCCCTGGGCTGATTTATATTTACATCTAAAAGGCAAGTTAATAGTGCAAATTTGTAAACAGTCACCAAATAACTCCACAGAGGGAACTCCTTTGCTTTGGGAATCATCTTCTAGGAAACACAGAAGTAGAAAGAGTCTTTCTAAGTCTTGGATCTGGGTCCTTTGAATGCTACTGATCCAAAACACCAAGCCCATGCTGAGGTCCTCCTCCAAGGGGTGGCTTCCAAAACCATTGCTGATATTGTGCAGCTGCTAAGTTGTGCCCAACTGTTTGCAAACACATGGACAGAAGCACACCAGGCTTCCCTGTCCTTCACTATCTCCTGGAGTTTGCTCAAACTCATGTCAGTGAAAGCCACCCAACCACCTTATCCTCTGCTGCCCACTTCCCCCTTTGCCTTCAATCAGAGTCTTTTCCAGTGAGTCAGCTCTTCACATCAGGTGGCCAAAGTATTAGAGCTTCAGCTCTAGCATCAGTCACTCTAATGAATATTCAGGGTTGGTTTCCTTTAGAATTGACTGGTTTGATCTCCTTGCTGTTCAAGGGACTCTCGAGAGTCTTCTCTAGCACACAGTTCGAAAGTATCAATTCTCTGGTGTTCAACCTTCTTTATGGTCCAATTCTCACATCCACACATGATTACTGAATCTAATACAAAGCAATGCATCCAATGGGGAGCCAGATGCATCCATATCATCTCTATTAATAGAGAATATGCGTGGTATGATCTTAAGCATTATTCCTATTCGAACTGCTACACACAAAAATAAAATTCCATCTAACATTGCAGGAAATTATGTCCACATCTTAGACTCTTAGAATAACTTGTTCTTCTTCCCGATCCAAGACAACAGGACACCTGTGCCAGATTGCCCTGGCATTAGAGGTTTCTGAAGTCTAGTTTCATTGGATTCCATCCCTAACAAATCATTTTATCTTCTCCATTGCCTTTTCATCACTCACTAGGCTTCCCTGAAGGTCTTGTTTAAATTCATAGTTTGCCTTAACCTGGAATGCTTTCATACCTCTATGTGTATGCTTAGTGATTCAGTCATGCCTGACTCTTTGCAACCCTGTGGAAGGTAGCCTGCCACATTCCTGTTGTTCATAGACTTTTTCAGGCAAGAATACTGAAGTGGGTTACCATTCTCCTACTCCAGGGGAATCTTTCCAACCCAGGGATTGAATCCATGTCTCTTGCATCTCTTGCATTGGCAGGCAGATTCTTTGCCACTAGCGCCACCTGGGAAGCCCATTCATCCCTCTGACTCCCTTGTATCCCAAACTGCCCACCCTTAAAGTTCAGATTGTTCGTCCATCTTCTCATTGACACCTTCCTTGACAACATCAAGCCAGCCCTGCTCACTCCTCTCCCTGGCTATTCCTGAACATTGCATTTAATCTAGCACTTTATTAAGATGTCAGTAGTCTTCTTGTGTTGGATCTAGAAACTACCTTGAAAATCTTGTTTACTTTTAATAAAATATCAGTTAGACAGTGATAAAGATAGTTAGTAAGATAAAAAACAAAAACAAAAATTGGCAGAAAATATGTTCTTGTTTTGTGGAATCCCTGAAAGCATATTTTGAGTTAATTCCCTTCATTTCACAGCTGAAAAAGGCTCAGATGTTGCTCCACTGCTTCTCAATGACTTTATTACAAACCATTTCTTCCCACTGGGTTGTAAGCAGAGATCCTGTTTCATAGTTTTTTTTTTTTTTTTGTATCTGTCACAGTATCCAAGCATAATTCTCAGGAACCAGGGCCAGCATCAGTCAGGGGTTATTAGCAAATGAGTGGCAGTTATTACAAATTTAGGGAGAATCTAACAAAGGGACCTTTACAAAGATGTAGATGTGGCTTAAGGAAAAGCATAGTTCCCAGGTTTAACAACTCACAGGGGGCATTACTGCCCCTGGGCATGAAGGAGAAGAACCTTGGAAAGGTAGTTGTTAGGAGAAGGAGATCTAATAAATACCCTGATGCTGGGAAAGACTGACGGCAAAAGGAGAAGCGGGCAGCAAAGGATGAGATGGTTAGATAGCATTACCGACTCATTGGACATGAATTTAAGCAAACTCCGGGAGATGGTGGAGGACAGAAGAGCCTAACAGGCTACAATCCATAGGGCTGTAAAGAGTTGGACAGAGTTATCAACTGAACAACAACAGTCTAATGAAAATTTATACTTTGGTAAAGGGAAGGGAAATATCTTCTAATCGACAGAGTCTCAGCTGGAAGCAACCTAGACACAAATATCCTGACATTAATCTGCTCCCACCGTCTGATCTTCAACTGGTGCCTCCCATGGGCCAAATCCAGTGGAAAGCCAGAGGAGAAGGACTAACATGAATTACCATCCAAGTTTGCCAAGAACTAAGAAGTTTTCTGGGATACAGGACATTCACTGTTAAACCCAAAGTGTCTTGGTCAAACTAAAAGAGTTGGTCCTCCTAGCAAGAGAGCAGCTAATAGAGACTGGCCTCCTGGGCATGATGCAAAATGTGGAGAATGAATTTACATGAGAAATCAGGAGATACGTAAAATGTTAGTTTCTCAGTTGTGTCTGACTCTTTGAAATCCCATGGACTGTAGCCTGCCAGGCTCCTCTATCCATGGAATCTTCCTGACAAGAATACTGGAGTAGGTAGCCATTCCCTTCTCCAAGGATCTTCCTGCCTATCCCAGGGATCGAACCCAAGTCTTCTGCATTGCAGGCAGATTATTTACCATCTGAGTCACCAGGGAAGCAGATATATACCATGGTACCATATTAAACATTTATAAATTTGAATAAAGGATGATGATTATTGATATTTCTGAGTCTGCATGTTTTTCTTCCTGATTTGTGACCTCATGATCAGGTCAAGAGAATAGGAGAGAACAATAAGACTTCCTGATACATTAATTTCCCTAGTTTCAGCTCATTTCTACCAGGCTTGTGGATGGATAGCTTCCACCATGCTGACCATTCCAGATAGACTGTCCTTTATTTTCCATACCCAGTTACACAACTGTGCTTCCTCCAAGTGCCTGCCTGCAATGTGCCAACTACTGTGCTAGGTGTAGAGCACCCACCTGGAAAATAGTGTAGGATAACTACTCTCAAGAAGCTACCAGGCTGCAAGAGAAGACAAAAGTGAAAGTGAAGTGAAAGTGTTAGTCACTCAGTCACGTCCAACTTTTGCGATCCCATGGACTGTAGCCCACCAGGCTCCTCAGTCCATGGAATTCTCCAGGCAAGAATACTGGAGTGGGTTGCCATTTCCTTCTTCAGGAGATTCTCCTGACCCAGGGATCGAACCTTTGTCTCCTGCTTTGCAAGCAGATTCTTTACCACTGAGCCACGAGGGAGGAAACCTGGTTATGTTAACTAAGAGTTAACAGCATCAAATTTTATAGGTGGCAAATAAAGGGAATCAATAGTTTTATGTGATGAAACATTGGAGAAATTTTTTTTTAATTTGGCTTCAGTGTCCTCACTTCTATATGAAAATCTTGGGTAAAAGTGTCCTAGGTCCTTCTGGTTCCACAATTGCATGAGCACATCTATGTGGTTTGAGGGAGTCAGTGCACTTTAACAGCAGAGGCAGAAACTAGACTCAGAACAAGTAATGGTCCTGTTACCACGACTCAGTGATTACAATATGTTACCATGATTCACTAATTCTCACAGTAATCATTTGAAGTGGATATTGATTACCTAAATTTTACATGTAATGAACTTTCGAGAGCTTGTGTACTTTTCCCATGATGACACAGCCAGCCATAGTCTGTCCGACTCCAACGCCCATGCATGCCGTTTTCACTATACCAAGAAGCTTTAAAAGAGGGATATGGTTTTAATTATTGTAGAGGAAAGAAAATAATCAGTCTTAAACTTTTCTTAGCCCCAAACCTTCAGAATCCTCCTTTCCATGTATCAGATTGCAAAAAGAAGCAAAAACCAAGATTGCTCACTCTTTCCTGTATTTATGGTTTTTCTCAATACGACTCTGCAGTCCCTTCCATAAATAATTGAAGTCTATTTTGCTTCCCCTTGAATCTGAGGTTTTCTTGTGATTTGTTTTGGTTAACACAGTACAGTGGAAGTGAAATATGCCAGTTGTATAAGCTGAAGTCTCAAGAGACCAAAGACAAGTCCACTCTCTTAGAACCCTTCTCACCACCCATAGGAAGGATGTCAAGCTAGCCTGCTGAGAAGACTACAGAGAGCACAGCCAAACCATTCCATCCGAGGCCATTCTATATTGTCCAACCTTCACCCACTCGGGTCTTCCTTGGTGGCTCAGACAGTAAAGAATCTGCCTGCAGTGCAAGAGATCTGGGTTTGATCCCTGCATTGGGAAGATTCCCTGGAGAAGAGAATGACTACCAACTCCAGTTTTCTTTCCTGGAGAATTCCATGGACAGAGGAGCCTGGTGGGTTACAGTCCATGGGGTCTCAAAGAGTTGTGCATGACTGAGTGACTAACAGTTTCCACTCAAGTCAGAAGACTGTGGACTCATAAGTGTGCCCAACTGAGACAAAAATAACTATTCAGCCAAACCTAGCCCAAATTAGTTGTTTGCAAAATCATGAGCTAAATAAAAGTTTGTTATTTTAAGACT
Source organism: Antilocapra americana (assembly GCA_007570785.1). NCBI lineage: Eukaryota > Metazoa > Chordata > Mammalia > Artiodactyla > Antilocapridae > Antilocapra > Antilocapra americana. Next base: position 31,219,791 of record ML661897.1, on the reverse strand, counting down.
AAGTTTTAGGGTATTTTGAGTGCAGTGAAAGTTAACTGATTCACTCTTTACTAATGCAGTCCACATTCCACCATTTAAAGGGAGTCAGACATATAAGTTAAGCTCCCTTACCTAGACCAAATACTATCCTAGACCCTGACAATTCTTTAATAAAAGGTCACTCCTCTCATTTCGTTCTCCTCAACTAGTTGCTGAACCCAAACGTGAACTAGAATGTCCATTTGATTTATCTTCTAGATTCTATTCATTGTTCAAGTAATTTTATATTTTCATCCATTCTGTCCACCTGTTTCTCTAGTTCTTACATAAGAAAAGTACTGATACTAGTTGTGTATTTATATAAATATTTACCAGGAATGGTCAGTATTTGGAAAAATAAGAACTTTTTTTTTATTTCTAACTTTTCCTGATGCCTTTAAAGACATTAAACTTTTAAAGCAAAAACAACATTATATTTGAATATATGTTATGTATTATGTTATACATTATACATAACATGCAATAATAAAATCTATAACAAAATCACAAAGTTAAGGTATACTGTTGTAAATTTTCACCCTATTACATATGTGTTCAGTGCAATATTAATTAATTGTAAACTGTAAGAAACAGAAGTGAATATTTCATTTCCTAAAACAGCTATTAAAAATACATCAGTAAGCAAACTAAATGTAAATGGTCCAGGTACTCTTATTAAAACTTTTGAAGTTATCAGAATGAAATGAAAATAGATTTAATATCCCTTTGTATTCTGTTAGGCTTCCCTGATGGCTCAGACAGTAAAGAATCAGCCTACTATGCAGGAGACCTGGGTTCGATCCCTGGGTTAGGAAGATCCACTGGAGAAGGAAATGGCAATCCACTCCAGTATCCTTGCCTGGAGAATTCCATGGACAGAGAGGGCTAGAGGGCTGTAGTCCACGGTGTTGCAAAGAGTCAGACACGAATGAGTGACTAACACATTCATTTTCACTATATACTGTTAACAAAAACTAAATTAAATATAAAGATACAGATAGGCCAAAACCAAAGTGACAGAGAACAAAAGACACACTGTGAAAACAGCAAGTGAGAAAGTTGATATAATACTGCCAAATTTACCTTTAAAACAAAAGGCATCACCAAAGGCAAAGAGAAACATTTCATAATGTAAACCAGTCAGTTAATCACGAAGACCTAGTGATCATGGATATTTGTATACCTAATAACAGAGCTTCAAAAACATGAAGCAAAAATCAGTAGAACTGAATGGAGAAATAGTCCACATTCTTAGTTGAAGAATTTTAACACTCCTTTAGAAATTGTCTGACCAGGTGAAAAATATATATACATATCAGTAAGGCTAGCAAATATTTGAATAATACTGTCAGCCAACTTTACATAATTTATAAAATATTAATTTGACAATAGCATAACACATACTATTTTCAAATCCACATGATATATTCACCAAAATATATCATATACTGAACCATAAAACAAGTCTCAATACATTTTTGTCTGCTATTATAACAAGATTATTTTATGATCAAGACAAAATGAAATTAAAAATCAACAAAAAATATCTAGAAAATCCACAGATGTTTGAAAGTTTAGTAATATAATTTAATAAAGCCATAAGGGATATTAGAATATACGTTGAACTCACCAGGGTAAGAAATAATATGGTATAATAGGTTGAATAATGACCTCTTAAAGATGTGCATGTCCTAACTCCTAAAATCTGTAAATTTGTTGCCTTACACAGTAAAAAGAAAAAGTGGTGACTCAGACAGAAGAGAATCTGCCTGCAATGCAAGAGACCTGGGTTCGATCCTTGGGTGAGGAAGATCCCCTAGAGAAGGGAATGGCAACCTACTCCAGTATTCTTGCTAGGAGAATTCCATGGACAGAGGAGCCTGGCAGGCTACAAACTATGGGGTCTCAAAGAGTTGGACACAACTGAACATCTTTTATTTCACTTGACATGGTAAAATAATTTTGCAAATGTGATTCAGTATCTTGCAGTAAAGAGAATATTTTAAATTATCTAAGTGTGCACAGGGTAACTACAAGGGTCCTGATAAGAGGGAAATAGGAGGATCAGAATCAGAGGTAAAAATTAAAGAACAGAAGCTAAGATCAGAGTGGAGAGAAGATGGTGCACTATTGGCTTTGAAGATGTAAGAAGAGGCCACAAATGAAGGATTGTAGGCAGCTTCTTAGAATCGGGAAAGGTAAGAAAAGTAATTATTTCTTAGAGCTTCCAGAATAAGTGCTGGCCTGCCAAAACCTTGATGTTAGCCCAGTGAAATTGATTTTGAACTTCTGACCTCCAGAACTGTACGACAATGAATTTGCTTTGTCTTAATCCACTAAATTTATAATAATTTGTCACAGCAGCAATAAGAAATGAATATACAAAAATTAGAAGTTATTTGAAATGAAATAATTATACAAAGAAAAATCAAGAAGCTTAAAGTCATTTATTTGAATAAGACTAAGAAAATTTTAAATCACTAAGACAGATCAAGAAAAAAAGGAAAACCAAAAATTACAAAATCAGGGATTTAAAAAGAGAATATGAACAGAAAGTTTACAGATATTAAAAGGATAATAAGAGGAAAGTATGTATAAATATATACTAAAATATATATGCTAAATGCCAGGCTGGATGAAGCACAAGCTGGAATCAGGATTGCCAGGAGAAATATCAATAACCTCAGATACACAGATGACACCACCCTTATGGCAGAAAGAGAAGAAAAACTAAACAGCTGCTTGATGAAAATGAAAAAGGAGAGTGAAAGAGTTGGCTTAAAACTTTACATTCAAAAAACTAAGATCATGGCATCTGTTCCCATTACTTTATGCCAAATAGATGGAGAAACAATGGAAATAATGAGAGACTTTATTTGTTTGGGCTCCAAGATCACTACAGATGGTGACTGCAGACATGAAATTAAAAGACGTTTGCTCCTTGAAAGAAAAGCTATGACAAACCTAGATAGCATATTAAAAAGCAGAGACATTACTTTACCAACAAAGGTCTGTCTAGTCAAAATTATGTTTTTTTCAGTAGTCATGTATGGATGTGAGAACTGGACTATAAAGAAAGCTGAGTACCAAAGAACTGATGCTTTTGAACTGTGGTGTTGGAGAAGACTCTTGAGAGTCTCTTGGACAGCAAGGAAACCCAACCAGTTCATCTTCAAGAAAATCAGTCCTGAATATTCGCTGGAAGGACTGATGCTGAAGCTGAAACTCCAATACTTTGGCTACCTGATGCGAAGAACTGACTCATTTAAAAAGACCTTAATGCTGGGAAAAGATTGAAGGCGGAAGGAGAAGGGGATGACAGAGGATGAGATGGTTGGATGGCATCACTGACTCAGTGGACATGAGTTTGAGTAGGCTCTGGGAGTTGCTGATGGACAGGGAAGCTTGGGGTGCTGAAGTTCATGGGGTGGCAAAATGTCGGACACGGCTGAGGGACTGAACTGATTGATACACTAAAAAGGGCTTCCCAAGTGGCACTAGTGGTAAAGACCCCGCCTGCCAATAAAGGAGACATAAGAGACACAGGTTCAATCCCTCATTCAGGAAGATGCCCTGGAGGAGGGTACAGCAACCCACTCCAGTATTCTTGCCCAGAGAGTCAGTCTCATGGACAGAGGGGCCTAGCAGGCTGCAGTTCATAGGGTTGCACAGAGTTGGACATGACTGAAGTGATTCAGCACACACGCACACATGCATATACTAAAAAGCTTGACAACAATGATGAAATCTCTAAAATCTCTTTTAAAAACACCATCTACCAAAACTGACAGGAAAAAAAAAAAGTTGACCTGGATAGTCTTACATTTATTAGAAAAATTGAATTCGTAATTTAAAACTGCCCCACTATGAAAGCTTAAAATCCAGCTGGTTCTTCTGTGAAATTCTATTAAATGTTCACAAAGAAATACTTATATTACACAAACACTTTCACAATAGGAAGAGAAGAAAACATTTCTCAATTTGTTTTATGAGGCCAGCATAACGTTAATATAAAAACTGACAAGGACCTTACAAGAAAATAAAATTAAAGCCCAACATGACTCTGTCCCTTGGAGAAGGGAATGGCCACCCACTCCAGTATTCTTGCCTGGAGAAGTCCGTGGACAGAAGAGCCTGGCGGTCTATAGTCCATGGGGGCGGTCACAGTGTTGGACACAACTGAGCGTCTTAACACTCTTACTTTCACTTTTCCACCACTCATTGACATAAATGAAAGGGTAGAAGAGGCAAAACTTCACCTCTACTCATCTTACATTTTCAGTTGGGACTCTGTGACAAAAAGACAGATTAACAAGAAGAAGACAGTTTATTAATGAGTGCAGTACCCATTATGCAGGAAAAAATATCTAAGCAAAAAATAACTCAAAGCAGCAGCTTCGAACTCTGGGCTATACAGCATCTTCAAGAAAGAACAATAAATTGTAGAGAAATAGCAGGACATAGGAAAGCAATTTTAGGCGTCCAAAAGTATGAGACGTTTTAGGCAGCAAACTGTGGAAAGGTAAATATATGGGAGGGGGCTAATGGAATAAGGTTTATTTGCAGATTCCTCTGCTGCCCTCTGTGAGCTGATAAGAGTCTGTCTCCAGTAACAGGAGCATTTATATTTTGTGTTTAAGCAGAAAAAGGGATGGGGGCTATTTTTTTGCATTTTCTGCTT
>ML661897.1:31154478-31215082 GCA_007570785.1 Antilocapra americana | reverse complement strand
AAGCAGAAAATGCAAAAAAATAGCCCCCATCCCTTTTTCTGCTTAAACACAAAATATAAATGCTCCTGTTACTGGAGACAGACTCTTATCAGCTCACAGAGGGCAACAGAGGAATCTGCAAATAAACCTTATTCCATTAGCCCCCTCCCATATATTTACCTTTCCACAGTTTGCTGCCTAAAACGTCTCATACTTTTGGAAACCTAAAATTGCTTTCCTATGCCCTGCTATTTCCCTACAATTTATTGTTCTTTCTTGAAGATGCTGTATAGCCCAGAGTTCGAAGCTGCTGCTTTGAGTTATTTTTTGCTTGTCTCCATATAGCCACAGCCACGGAAAGGTACAAACCTCCCACTAATCTGTAAGTGATTCCTGAACTCACAACATTCATTGTATTGTTTTAAATAAACATATTTGTAAATAAATGTCCTGGTGCTGGCAGCATGACAAACTAGCTAGGACATGTAATGTCTTAACATGTATTGGTTTATTATTGTGCCCCCACTTCTGTGTACAAGGGATTACAAGAGAGATATGCTTGGAAGGCAGACCTAATTACTGGGCACCTGAGAGCGCTAGGCACTTTTGGGGCAGGGGCACACCAACAAAGATTCAAGGAAGGAGATTCAAGTAGAGAAATGCATTGTTCTTACCATAGGGCTAAGATTTAAAATCCTGTTGATCACACTATGTGTGACCAACATTGCAAGAAATCACTAATTCCCAACTAAGACTGAAAGTGTGAGGGAAGAAAGGAGGGCAATTCGTAGTGCCATACCCCCCTCTCAACCCAGTACCACTCAAATCAAGTCTATTCAGGCTTCCTCCTGCCTCTTGCTTTCATCCTCCCAGCTCCATAGCTGTCTTTCCTATTCCCTGTACTTTAGGGTCTTGATTTGTGGTTACTCATTCACACCAAGGTGATAATGAGAGATAAAAAATTAATGACAGTTCAAAGTGTTAATGGTTATTCAAATCAACTAACCACTAGCAATATACAAGCTAATTCACTTGAAATCCATCAGACTTTAAGCCCAAAGGAATAGAATGGTGGGCATTCCAGGCTGGCCAGTAGCTCAGTTCCATTGACCAAGCACAGGGCATATGCCTGCCTCATACCAGATCATTGCCTCCTGGTGTGTACAAGAATAACACCTTACACACCTCAGTACACTCTCAGTGAAAGCCTGGCTTGGGACTTTTATTTTCCTGGATTTCAGTGATAACAGCAAATGTACATTTAACGAGCTCCTACTGGGCTCCAGACACAGGTAAGCGTTGGGGATGCTGAGGTGAACAAGGCATTCGTCTTGCCTCTTTTCAGCTGGTGCTGTGTTATCTTCACTTCTCCCTGCTGTGTGTATCCACTCTTAATTGAAGTGTGGCATGTACTTAATCCATGGTATTTGAATGCATGCATGCGTGTTTGAAATACAGGATCAGAATAAATGATCTTGTTACATAAAGTGAGCAAAGAGATATGACCCCACATCTGTCCTCACATGGGGTTGCGTACTTACTAGTGGAGAAGAGAAATAATACTGTTATGTGCTGGGCTTAGTTGCTCAGTCATGTCTGAATCTTTCGCCACCCCATGGGCTGTAGCCCACAAGGCTTCTCTGTCCATGGGATTCTCTAGGCAAGAATACTGGAGTGAGTTGCCATTTCTTTCTCCAGGGGATCTTCCGTACCCAGGGATTAAACCCCCATCTTCTGTGTCTCCTGTACTGCAAGCAGATTCCAATCCAAATACAAAAATATGAACTCTGATAAGAGAAGGAAAAACGCAGAAGTCTAAGAGGTGTGTTAGGTGTTGTTCCTGTACACACCCTGAAGCAATGATCTGGTATGAGGCAGGCAGATGCCTGATGCTCGGTCCATGGAACTGAACCATTGGCCACGCTGGAATGTTCACCACTCTATTCCTTTGGGCTAAAATTCTGATGGACTGTAAGTGAATTAGCTAGTGTATTGCTGGTGGTTATTTGATTTGAATAACCACTAACACTTTGAATTGTCATTAATTTTTTTATCATCCATTATCACCTTGCTTAAGTGGGGTTGGAGAGGCTTCCTTAAGGCAGTGATATTTGGGCTCAGATGAGAAAGAAGAGGTCAGAGGGGAACGACCAGAGGATGAAGTCAATCTAGGTGAAGGCCATGGAAAGAACCATGGTCCTGAGGAGAGGGACCTCAGCACATATGAAGAACCAAGGAAGGTCTGGGTGCCCAGAGTAGAGTGAAAGGACATGCTGTCAAGGGTAAGTCTGGAGAGGCAGGCAGGATCCAAGTCTGGTGGACCATATTAAGGATTAACTCTCTATCCTAACATTAATAGATAACAATCAAGAACTTTAAGAAAAGGGGAAACAAGGTAGAACAGTGTTTCCTTTTTGAGTCTTGCCTGCGTGCTCAGCTGCTCAGTCATGTCTGACTCTTTATGACCCCACGGACTGTAGCCCACCAGGCTTCTCTGTCCACAGCATTCTCCAAGCAAGAATACTGGAGTGGGTTGCCATGCCCTCCTGCAGGGGATCTTTCTTGACTCAGGGATTGAAACTGAGTGTGTCTCCTGCATTGCAGGCGGATTCTTTACCCACTGAGCCACCTGGTAAGCCCCCTTTGAGCCTTAATCTTCTATAAATGAAGAAAGATCTATTAGATGATCTTTTACTGTCTTCCGTCTCTTGTTTCATGATTCTGTAGCCCACAGATACCCCATCCATCCCTCGGTAATAGTTATCAGCTCAGTCACAGACTCTTCTGATTCTTTCTCTGGCCACATTGTAGGACTGCACTTCCCTAAGTCCTTGGAGTTAGGTGTGGCCAATGGCATGCAAATGAAAGTGACCTGAGAACATTCTAGATGGAAACATTAAGAGCCAACATGTGATTTCCCAGCTCCAAACTGGTCATTGTGACCAATATTTCAAAAATGGAATATCGGGTCCGGAAGTGAGGATAATGGGGAGGACAACTTTCAAACAATCTGCAATGGGCAAGGAAAGTGATAAACTAATCAACTAAATGAACAAGTACATCTTTATTGTTTGAGATTTAGGGCTGTTCGTCAGCACACCACTGTCAGGCATGTACAATCAACACATGTCACCAAAGACTCTGAGTCTGTTACTTGGTTCATTATATACAGCTGATGCTCAAGAAATATTTTAAAATATGACACCCTTCCAGTGGATGTTTTTCACATCTTTCACTCTGTACTTTATCCCATCTCTGAGATGGAACTGACCTCACTCCTGGAACTGCAAGAGCTGGAGGCTAATCAGAAGATGACAAAGCACTTGATGCTGGCAAAGAGCTCTCCAGATGCTAAATAACAGAGAGGGCTGGCACGGGCTCCTGGCCCTGGCAAGAGCACACATAGAAAGTCATTGCCAAGCCCTCCCTCCAGCCTTCCTCCACCATTCAGTGAAAAACCCAGACTCCAGAGGAAACTGTTAGGTTTTTCATCCTGCCTGATGAGAGCAACTGTAATTAAGCCCTTACAGAACCCACCTTTTTTCTTCAGCCCCTCAGGAATGAAAGGACATTCCTGTCATCTGAGTTAGGATAGGAGATGCAGCAAGAGCTTCATCCCCCTGTATCTTTTGCCTTGCTCAACTCCTGACCATCTTTGACACGGTTTTTGAGCCAGCTGCCACTGTCATCCCAGCTGCCACATACACTCACACTCACACACTACACACATACACACACAGTCACACACATGCATGCATGCTTAGTCACTTCAGACATATCCGACTCTGCGACCCCATGGACTGTAGCCCACCAGGTTCCTCTGTCTGTGGGATTCTCTAGGCAAGAATACCGGAGTGGGTTGCCATGCCCTCCTGCAGGGGATCTTCCCCACCTAGGGATCGAACCTGAGTCTCCTGCAGGCAGATTCTTTACCATTAAGCCATCGGGGAAGCTCCCCCTGACCCACACTCACACACACACTATTACTCACGTAAACACATTCACACCATACATATATAAGCTCACACCACACTCAAAATTGCCTTTTTCTCCTTATGGATATCACCATTGCTGCTAAGTAAAAATGTGTTTTTCTTTTTTGTTTATCCTAGAGTTCGTTTTAGCCTGATTCTCTCCCCTACAGAAGAGATCCTGAGCTGTGCCCGGGGCCTCCCCTCCCCCACCAAGCTTGGAGTCCCCAGGTTGTCCTTGACTGAGGCCTCACTGAGGCAGAGAAGGGGACCAGTGAGGCCCTAGGAGGGAGCTGGAAGTGAAACTCTCATTCCTGGCTTTGAATAGCATCCCAGTGGTCCCGGGGATGGACTGTCTAGTGCTTGCAGAGGGAGGGTGGATAATGGACAGAGGGGGTTTAGGGAGGAGAGCAGTTCGACTGTTTCCTGGGAAACAAGCCTGTTACCTCCTCCTAGTTACCATCCATTGTTCACCGCTGAATGCTTCATTTTCTTGATTGAGAGGCCCTTAGCTATCACAGCCCCTCCCCTACCTCCACTGGGCTCCACCCAGTGCTCCGCATAGCTCCCCATGCTTACCCATAGGCAGCAGCAATTAGATCACATTCTCATGACAAATTCTAGAAGGAAATGTTGTTTACAGACCTCAGAACTTGGAAGGAAAGGGTGTCAGGGGCTCCCATGCAAGTTTGAACCAGGAAGCGCGTGCAGGCACATATAGAGCCCTGCCTTCCCAGGCTCCCTCTTACAGTCCTCACTGGGGGCACTTGATGGCCCTCAGCATCAGTGGGAGTAATGCAGAGGTCCAGTGTTTTGGACCTCCCTGTCCATAAGAGCTTCCCATGTGGCACTAGTGGTAAAGGATCTGCCTGTCAATGCAAGAGATGTAAGAGACCCGGCTTCAATCCCTGGGTGGGGAAGATCCCCTGGAGGAGGGCATGGGCATGCTGTGTGCTAAAGTGCTTCAGTTGTGTGTGACTCTTTGCAACCCCATTGATTGTAGCCCACCAGGTTCCTCTGTCCAGGGGCATTCTCCAGGCAAGAATACTGGAGTAGATGGCCATGCCCTCCTCCAGGGGATCTTTCCAACCCAGGGAAGCACATCCACAATAACCTGTCCTTAAACTCTAGGATAGACCAGGATCTCCCTGGTGGTCCAGTGGTTAAGACTCTGGACTCCCAATTCGAGAGGCATAGGTTTAATTCCTGGTCAGGAAACTAAGATCCCATATGCCATGCTGCGTGGCTGAAACAAAAAATGCAAACAATAAAAACAAACAATAACAAAAAACCCACCGTTCTAGGATGGACCTGCTTGTCACTCCTGCCAAAACACTAGTAGTCTGCCTTTGGCTGAGTTCATGAATTAGCCCAAGCTTCAGATTCTGCACTCAGAAGATGAGGAAGATGGGCTAGGGGTCTTCTCATGCAGGACATTATTACCTGATGGCTCTCAGAAAAATAGGGAGCCCCTTGGAATTCTGTGCATCATTTTTTGGTGTTTGTTTAGTCATACAAAGTGAAGGAAGGGGAAGGTCTACGGCCTCATCAAGTCATTCCCACCAGAAGTCTCAGCATTGGAGAAAGATCCATATAGATCAATAGGATGAGGGGTGGAGGGGTAGGGGGCAGTCAGCAATTAACTCTGACTTGTACCCTCGAAGTTCAGCAAAGGGAGATTCTGCGTCTGTTTCAAGGGAGAACCAACAGAAGTTGAGCAAAGGGTGCAGTTGGGACACAGGGCAGCACCCAGGCAGACAGGGGAAGTCCCTCTGTCCTGGGAATCAGCAATATTAATATCTACTTTCTCCTTACCACTTCAGTAGAGACAATGCTGTAAGTTTATATACCGCTTCCTCTTCCTGTACACACAAGAAAACTACATTTCCCAGGTGCCCCTGAAGTTGGATTGGGTCTACTTTCTGGCCAAGAGGATGTGGGCAAGGCATTAATTCAAGGCTTTCCTAAGTCTGACTCTTACACATATCTTCTTAATTTCTTGGAGACTTTAAGGTATAGTCCTATGTGATACCAAGTAGAAATAAACTTGTTGTGCTAAGCCAGTGAAGTTTGAATATTGCCATTGACAGGCCTGGATGTCTCTGAGTAATGTAACTCTTTAACCCTCAGATGAAACACAGTGAAACTCTTATTTCTAAACACTACTATTAAATATAGAGTAGATAATATCCAGCCAGGGTGAAATCTCCTGGTGTCATCAATGGTTGTATCCTATTTCCAACCCTTACTTGCTATATGACCTGAGGCAAGCTGCTTAACTTTCCTGTTCCTCATTTTTCTCACCTTTACTTCATGAAGTTATTGTATCAGTTAGTGATTTTTGTGTAGCCGACTGCCTCAGAACTCCATGGCTTAAGATGTGTATTTATTTTTGCTCACAAATCTGGGCTCAGTCGGGCAGATATGGTCTCGCTCCTGTATCTGTGGGCAGGGAGTCAGCTCTGCTGATCTTAGAGGAGCCTCTCACACATGTCCTAGGTTAAGGCTTGTCTAGTGGCTTCAGCCAGAACAACTGGCTAGAAGCTTATTCCAGATGGTCTAGGCTTGTTTACATGGCAAGATTCCAAGAGACAGATGTGTGGAAGGATCAAAATTAGCACAACATCATTTCTACAAGACTATTCTGGTCAAAGAAACTTATAAGATTCAAGAGAAGGGCAAATAGACTCAATCTATTTTGAGGGAGGGGAGGAAAGTCTTATTGCAAAGAGAGGATATGAAGAATCTTTTAATAGATTCCATCCATGCAATCTCCTTGGTTATTGTGAGAATTAAATATTTTAATGGATGGAAAATACTTAGAATAATGTTTGAGATGCACTGTATATTAATATTAAATGTCCATATACATGCACACTTGTTATCTTACTACCCTTTTCCCTTATAAACTCTTCACTGATAAAAAACAATTGAACACTTACCATGTGTGCATTACTAAACAAGATTAATAACCATTTTTTTATTTAGTGTTCACAGCTATGCTAAGACTAGATTTTAGAATTCTTTGTTTTATAAATGATAAAGCTAAGGCTTAGAGAGGTTGCCTAAGCTACAAGCTTGTCAGTGGCAGAAACAGGATCAAACCGAAACCATGCTCTTAGTTATTAAATAATATCCTCCATAGGCTTAGAAAGAACTTCACTTTTTACCTGTGTAAGAGAAGAGCTGGGCTTCCCCACTTTCTCAGCAGTAAGGAATCTGACTACAATGCAGGAGATGCAAGAGACATGAGTTGGATTCCTGGGTCAGGAAGAATCCCTGGAGGAGAGTGTGGCAACCACGCCAGTGTTCTTGTCTGGGGAATCCCATGGACAGAGGAGCCTGGTGGGCTACTGTCCATAGGAATGCAAAAGGTTGGACACGACTGAAGTGAATGAGCACACACGCAAGAGAAGGGCTCCTCAAATTTCAGAGAAATCCGCTTTTCTCTTTTGCCCATTTGGTTGAACATGGCTCTAGGGATTATAAGCACTCAGCTATGAAAAGAAGTGAGAAATAGGACAGGTGTCCAGAGAGACAACATGACCAAAGGCCTCCTGTCTTTGTCAACAGCACAACATTTGGGAACTGAGGCTGGATGACCAGTAGCCAATACCAGGTGCTGCTCCCACTCTCTTGCTTCTCAATACTCCCAAAAGATTGCTAGATAAAGTGGTTCCCAGGGGCCAAGGTGAACATCAACCTACTCCTCTTCCCACAACAGGATAGTTCAACAATTCAAAACTAAGCTTTCAAACTCTTTTCTGAGAGCCAGGAGTCCATGGCTGGGCTAAGCATGGGCTTAGAGCTCTGTGAATGCTCATCTCTCTCTGGCATCAGTGTTAGCTCATGTCTTACTTCACCTTCCTTGCCCACCCCAGGGTAGCTGGTGCCTCCAGCTCTAGGATGAACTCATTCTAAGATAGGGATAGGTATACAACCCTCTGAAAGATTTTTGAGTGCAAATCTTGCTATTTAAGCATATCAATATGGGTTATGTAAGTCTGAGCCTAACTTGTCTCATTCATAACTTTTCTTCTCACTACAATGTTGATCCAAAATATCCTCTGGCCTTATCTCTGGTTTCTTATAAGAACTAAATGTGAATGGAATGCCAATGGACATGAACCTGAGCAAACTCAAGGAGATACTGGAGGACAGGGAAGCCTGGTGAGCTGCAGTCCATAGGGTCACAAAGGGTTGGACATGACTTAGCCATCGAATGATAACAACAATAAGAACTGGAGGCCTATACATCCAGTGGTGCTCTGCTATTGGGAAATCCGCTACCCCTACCCACAAGATATAATTCTTCTCAAGGGTTAATTCCAGGTAGATGAGACAAATCTGAAGCAATACATGGATCTAGCAAAAAATAGTTCTGTGATCAGCTAGCAAAATCTGCCAAGAGCGCAGGAGTTAGAGAGACAATATGAGTTACTGTTATTGCTACCTCAGATCTAGAACAAGGATGCCATCACCTGCTGGGGTTCTGAAATTGCATTGCCAGACTGCCTGCTGGAGTTTGCTGCCCTTTGAGCAAAATGCACTGAACTAGTCGACTGCCCCACCACCCATAGAGTGCAGTCCCAGATGTTGGGTTAATTTTTCAAGTTGCCATTCGTAGCCAATTTTTTCTCTTCAATGGTGCAAATTACTCTGTACAAAGGAAGTCTACTAAGAGTTGAAGTCCATTGAGTTATGACCGAACACAAAGTCTTTGATAACTTAATTAGAGTGTTTGATGACCTCGGATATTATCCTTGTTCTCGCTTAACTCTATGTATCTTCTCACTGGTGATAAGGATTGAAACCGAAGATAAGAGTTTCTTTTTACCTTTTAAAAGAAGAAGGAAAAGAGAAGACTCAAAAAGCAACATGAAAAATTATTTAGGACTCTCCCTCCTAGGTTTGCCTCTTTCTAGGAAACTGATGATGATCTGGATATAGAAAGGGCAAGAGAACCCACCAGAGAACAGGGGCTCCCTAAGACAGATACATGTGAATTTCATCATTTCCAAGGGCCAGCTCTGTGACCTTAGGAAACCTACTTAACTTCTCCATGCTTCAGGTGGGTGTCTCATCTATAAAAATGAGCATAGTAAGAGTTCCTATTACAAAGGTTGTTACGAGGGTCAAAGGAAACTATTTGTGTAAAACACGCAGACTATCTGTTGGAATAGAAATATTGTTGTTGTTGTTCAGTCAAGTCATGTCCAACTCTTTGCAACTCCGTAAAGTGTAGCACGCCGGGTCTCTTTGTCCCTCACCATCTCCCGGCATTTGCCCAAGCTCATGTCCATTTAATTGACTCAATAATTCATTTGATAGTTGTAAGATAGTGTGCTAAGGACTTTACTACATATCTCATATAATCTGACTCTTTGAGATGAGTTGTGAGAGGCCTTGTGTCCTCATGGGAATGGTGAGGCAGAGGGGTAAAGAATATGGTTCTAGGTGACCCAGACAGAAAAGGACAGAGCCAGGATTCAAACCATATCAATGCTTTATCCCAGAGGAAGCATCTCGAACATTCTTCCTGATTCAGAGGAAGCTGCCTCATAAACATTAAACAAAACTGAAAGGGAGAACTGAGATGCAATCCCACTAGCTGTTCAGTCTTGCCCTTGTCCCTTCACCTTGGCTGTGAAAAGAGAAGGTTCCAGAATATCCTGGATATAGAAAAGCCCTGGTCTTCGCATCACCCTGCAGAGCCTCTCCAACACTGTACCTCCTTCAATCAGCTGCCAACATATGGTCCATATGCTTCTTGGATCTTCTTTGCTTCTGCCCAGAATACATGAGTTACACGGGGAAAGCTCTTGCTCACCAAGAAAAAAAAAAAAAAAAAGACATAGAAGCTCTGAGAGGTTGCTCCTTGGTTCCTTAATTTCCCATTCTAGTTCTCCAGCCACATCAACCCCAGAGTTTGGAATATTTAGAGGGACTCCACTAAAGTTTAGGAGACTTAGTTAAAGTGAATAATATTACATGGAAATCAAAGATAAAGTACAGTATGCCTACATAATTAGAAGAAACTTAGAATAAAGTTGGAAGGTTTGCTTTCAAACTCCAGAACCCAGTCCCAAGGGCAGCCTGCACCGTGCCCCTCCCCTCTGCTCCTTAGACAGAAATCTGTGTGCCATCCTCCCTCCAGAGCCAGCTTTCAGAAACCTGGGATCTCTATCTTTGCTGCAGAAAAAGAGTTTATTAAAATGTTCACTGCATCCTAAATTGAGAAATCAGCTGCCCAGAATCCGTGATCAATATGTTGTCTCTAGGTGATGAAGTACTTCCTTGGAATGCATCCCTCATGTTCCCTTCGTGGTTCAGAGCTCCTGAGATCTGGGCTAGATTCAGCCGTCGGGGCTCTGACTGCCACAGACTCTTCATTCTTTCAGCCTCAGAGCCCTCCAGGATATGCAGTGCCCAGCACAGACTCTGATATGGCCTCTCCCCACCAGTGACTCAGCTGTTCATAGAGGAGACCAAGCAAATGATGCACTTGAAGTGTGCGTGCTTAATCACTCAGTCGTGTCTGACTCTTTGTGAACCCATGGACTGTAACCCTCACCAGACTTTGTCAATGGAACTCTCCAGGCAAGAATACTGGAGAAGGTAGCCATTCCCTTATCCAGGGGATCTTCCTGACCCAGGGATAAAACCAGGTCTCCTGAATTGCAGGTGGATTCTTCACCATGTGAGCGACCAAGGAAGCCCATACTTGGGGTGAGGGGGGATCCCCTATTGTTTGTCTCCGTTCATTCCAAGCCCATGTTAAATGAAAATACTAGTGTAGGTCAGTCCCTTGATGTTAAAATTCCCCAGCCAGCCTCACCTCTCCACTCATGCTCTGGAGGACACACACTGTTGAGATGCCATACCACTCTGCTCATTTGTTTCTTTGTAATCTTCATGGGTGTGGGCTATCTTAGGTCCGGGGGTCTAAGGATTGGCCTGCCACCCAGTCCTCCTCTTTCTTCTCTGGCATCCCCACCATTTGATGCCACTCTTGTGACAAAAATGACCATGTTGATGTCTGCCCTGACCCCTGGGGGCCCTTTTGTGTGGCAACCTTCTAAGGGTGCTAAGAAGTCCAAGAATGGGGGCCATACCTGGAGTTTGCTACTGACCCCTCCACACCAGTCTCAGTGCTCAAAAGTTTGGCTATTGACTTCTAGGTGAGAGGAGACCATTGGTCACGTTATCATTTCGGACATCTCCCTTATTTCTCACCTTCCCATGGCTGAGTGCTTACAGCCCCTGGACAATGGTCAACCAAGTGGGAAAATGAAGTGCTGAGAAGGTTGTGGGTAGGAAGACAAGGTTACAAAGCTAGCCATGGAGAGTTATCTGGCATGTCATTAGCTGTGCTAGCTCTAAGAATAGAGTAGGAACTGCAAGTTCAAGTGATTTCTCCTTGCATGCAGGTGTGTGTATTGAGAGGGGGTTGATGTCCATGTTTCTGGATCCTGAGCTAGAAGACAGGTGCCAAAAAAAAATACCTAAAGCTTGTTTTCTTGGTCAGATATTGTGAATGCATTGCAGACCAGTCCTAAAACTCAGTGGCTTATCATAGCAATGGTTCATCTTTGCGTCCACCTCTGTAGTTTTCTGGGGAGGTAGGGGGAGGCTGACCTACACCGGATTTCACAGGAAATGTTCTTCCCTAGATGTCTGTCATTCTCCTGGAACCAGTCCATTCTCATGGGGACATAAGAGTCACAAATCAGGAAGTGAAACACTCAAGGCCCACAATGAGGCCATGACAAAAGTGTGGAAGCTGAAGGGGTGAGAACTGGGGACAACAATTCAGTCCACCAAATTTCAATATGCATTACTTTTGCTCGTTTCATCTACATCAAAACCAATAGAGATGAAATTGCCTACCCTTCTTCCCAGATTTTAGCCTGCTCTCCAAGCTGCCCTCTTTTTTTTTCAACATATGGGAGTGGACTTCAGGAAGTCTGAATTAAAGCAACACATTTCACATCTCAGCGGAGACATCTGTGCCCTTTGATCAAGGCTGCTCAGGGCCTGGGGCTCACAGGACTGAGCAGGGGCTGGCAGGACACCTGGACAGCTGAGCAATGGGAGAGGTGATGAGTGCTAGATCCTAGTCCGTGCTTGCCCCTAACTAGCTCTGTCACTGTAGGCAAGTGATTTTTGCTCATTTCAATTTTCTCTGATTGTGTGAGTGGAGGATAAGAAAATCTCAATGTTCTCAATCGTCTCTGCCAACATTCTAAAAACTAAGATCATGGCATCCAGCCCCATCACTTCATGACAAATAGATGGGGAAAAAATGGACATAGTGACAGATTTTATTTTCTTGGGCTACAAAATCTCTGTGGATGGTGACTACTACAATGAAATTAAAAGATGCTTGCTCCTTGGAAGAAAAGCTATGACAAATCTAAACAGCATATTAAAAATCAGAGACATCATTTTGCGACAAAAGTCCATATAGTCAAAGCTATGGTTTTTCCAATAGTCATGTATGGTTATAAGAGCTGGACCATAAAGAAGGCTGAGCACCAAAGAACTGGTGCTTTCGAACTGTGGTTCTAGAGAAGACCCTTGAGAGTCCCTTGGACAGCAAGGAGAGCAAACCAGTCTATTCTAAAGGAAATCAATCCTGACTATTCATTGGAAGCACTGATGCTGAAGCTGAAGCTCCAGTACTTTGATCACCTGATGCAAACAGCTGACTCATTGAAAAAGACCATGATACTAGGAAAGATTAAGGGCAGAATTGGGTGACAGAGAATGAGATGGTTGAATGGCATCACTGGCTCATTGAACATGAGTTTGAGCAAACTCTGGGAGATAGTGAAGTTCAGGGAAGCCTAGCATGCTACAGCCCATGGGATCACAAAGAGTCAGACATGACTTAGCGACTATACAGCAGTAGGGCTGAGAATTTAGTGTTTCACATTTTCCCTATCTCTTCTGGTCTTGATTACCAACATCACTACACTATTCTTGTGCTAGAAATCTCTGTTGTCCTCTTGCATTATGGGGTTTCTTTAGGCCATAGATAGTTGCCCATTTTAGGCTGTCTAGCATACTAATTGGGATGTCTCTTACCTCATATATTTCACAATGAAGGAAGTAGGAGCTACCTTCTTTTGTGTGTGTTAGTTGCTCAGTCATGTCCAACTCTTTTCGACCCCATAGACTGTGGCCCACCAGACTCCTCTGTCCATGGGATTCTCCAGGCAAGAATACTGGGGTGGGTTGCCATGCCCTATGCCAGGGAATCTTCCAGGCCCAGGGATCAAACCTGAGTCTCTTATGTCTCCTGCATTGGCAGGCACATTCTTTACCACTACCTGGGAAGTGATATTCATAGATAAATTCCCTTCCTGACTAGTATTAGCTTCAGTTGCTTGAAATTTGAGCATGCATACTTGAAATGCTGATTGGAAGTAACTCTCTCTGTCTTTCCTGTGGAAAGTAAGTCTCTCCAGATGGATTTTTTTCTATATGACTAAGGACTCTCTGGCTTCTCTAGTGGCTCAGACTGTAAAGAATCTTCCTGCAATGCAAAAGACCCAGGTTTAATCCCTGAGTCAGGAAGATCCCCTGGAAAAGGGAATGGCAACCCACTCTAGTATTCTAGTCTGGAGAATTCCAGGGGCAGAGGAGCCTGGCTGGCTATAGTCCATGGTGTTGCAAAGAGTTGGACATGACTGAGTGGCTAACATTACACTACACATGAACTCCTCAAGGAAGAGTCAGCTCACAATTGCTTTGTGCCTGGTTTGGTCAAGCAAGCTCTGAAAACCTCCATGACTTACCTGAAGAGGACCCTTGACCTTCATCTATCAACAGTAATTACCTATCCACTGTTACTGTGACTGGAGACTGTCCTCCCCATGGCAGCTCTGCTCAGGCCACAGTGTGATGTGGGAAAGAGGTTTCTCAACCCCATCCTATACCTACTGGTATAGGAAGTCCCTGTGCAGTGTCTTTAAACAGGGTGATTGACAATAGGGGTGGGGCAATTCATTGTACAGGACTGTCCCCTGCAGTGTAAATCACCTAAAACCCTTGCTGTCAGCTCATTAAATGACAGTAACTCTTCTGGCTATTGTGCCAGCCAGAAACATCTGTACCATTTCTATATGCCCCTCAAGGGTGGTACCACCTCCAGTTGAGAGCAGGTGAGTTTAGTAATTAAAGGAGCCTTTTAGTTCAATGCAAAGAGTGCACTGAACATTCGAGTTTCTCATCCCCATCCTATACATACTCCGAAGGACCACAGGCTAGTGGAGAGATGAATCCTGGTGATGCTCAGGATCCTGGCAAGGGATAAATGCAGGGCTTGGGGAAGGT
Source organism: Antilocapra americana (assembly GCA_007570785.1). NCBI lineage: Eukaryota > Metazoa > Chordata > Mammalia > Artiodactyla > Antilocapridae > Antilocapra > Antilocapra americana. The sequence continues at coordinate 31,200,791 of ML661897.1, read as the reverse complement.
TTGGAAGGGCTATGAGTTTACCACTAAGGAAGGTTGGACTACACATAGGACAAGCAGCCAATTATCAAAAGGCTTCCTGGTCCCAAAATGAGAACTTCCCCTCTCCATCTTGGAATTCTGCTGCACGTGGCATTTGACAATCCAAAGTCCGGAGCTGTGTCTTTCTTATTTTTTTTTAAGCTACGATTTTTGTTGTTGTTGCTTAAATATTTTCTTATTTGGCCATGCCAAGTCTTAGTTTTGGCATGTGAGATCTTCCATCTTCGTTATAGCATGTGGGATCTTTAGCTGCGGCATGAGAACCCTTAGTTGAGGCATGTGGGATCTAGTTCCCTGGCCAGGGATTGAATCCAGGCCCCCTGCATTGAGGGTGCAGAGTCTTAGTCACTGGACCACCAGGGGAGTCCCTGTGCAGTGTCTTTAAACAGGGTGATTGACAATAGGGGTGGGGCAATTCATTGTACAGGACTGTCCCCTGCAGTGTAAATCACCTAAAACCCTTGCTGTCAGCTCATTAAATGACAGTAACTCTTCTGGCTATTGTGCCAGCCAGAAACATCTGTACCATTTCTATATGCCCCTCAAGGGTGGTACCACCTCCAGTTGAGAGCAGGTGAGTTTAGTAATTAAAGGAGCCTTTTAGTTCAATGCAAAGAGTGCACTGAACATTCTGAGATTTTGTTTACTACTAACACTAAGTCAATTTCAGACTGCTAGACTCTCTATAGTGGAACATGGGGTCATTTGTTGTCATGACATTGAAGAGGTTAGTTTTGATAGAAAACCTTGAGGAAAATATTCTCAGATCAGGACCTATTCAGTGAACAGGCTTCAGTGGGAATAGAAGGTAAGAGGATCCAAATGAAAGTACTGGTTACCCAGGTTTAATTATCCAGGGCCATAGAGTGAGGTGGCTTTCCCTGGTGGCTCAGGTGGTGAAGAATCTGCCTGCAATACAGGAGACATGAGTTTGATCCCTGGGTCAGCAAGATCCCCTGGAGCAGGGAATGGAGACCCACTCCAGTATTCTTGCCTGGAGAATTCCATGGACAGAGAAGCCTAGCAGGCTGCAGTCCATGGGGTCACAACAGAGAAGCCTAACAGGCTGCAGTCCATGGGGTCACAAAAAGTCAGACGTAACTGAATGATTAACACTTGGACTTTTTTCACTTTTCACATAGTGAGGCAGAGAGCCTAGGTGGGCAGATGTGAGGACCACTGGGAAGACGACCTCTCATAAGATAGCACTTCCTGCTTTTCCAGTCAACTCCCAACCAAGACTCATTTGATGTCTGATGACCAAATATTACTGAGTTACATAAATAGATTAGCCATCAGAGCTGTACCTAGAGACATATTCAGGAATTGCCATCATGACCAGAAGAGTATAGTCAAAAGCCCAATGAGAACAATCCAGAATGGTCAAGCCTGCTTTGTGATTGAATGTCCAATTCTCCAAATACCTGCATCAAACAGAAAAACTGACTGACAAATATTTTTTGAATACTGCTGTAGATTCAATATTTGCTTCCCTACAAATTCATATGTTGAATCCTAATCCCCAACATGATTGCTGTTGGAGGTGATGCCTTTGGGAGGTGTTTTGTGTCCAGGTCTTAGTTTATAAAGGTGACAGAGTGATAACATGGAGGAGTCAATGCCATTGAAAGAAATGTTTGATGTTACAGTTCCCATAGGAACAAGAGGCAGGTTTGTCACATGGGGACAAAGGAGTGACAGTTGGTCAGGAACCAGATATAGACGTAAAGGGAAGGTTTAGAACATGGTCTTTATTGGAGTTTCCATGGGCAAGGCAAGACAGGGCAGAGTAACCAGTTTAGGATTGGCTAGTTTGAATAATTTTGATAGATTTGCACTACAACTGTGCTCTTTTTTAAAAAAAAAAAATTTAGTGGAGTGTAACTGCTTTATAATGTGTTAATTTCTGCTGTACAATGAAGTGAATCAGCTATACATATACATATATTCCCTCTCTCTTGGACAAAAACTATAATTAAAAAAGACACATGTACCACCATGTTTAATGTTGCATGTTTACAATAGCCAAGACTTGTGCATATGTGCTGTTGCCTCAGTTGTATCTAACTCTTTGTGACCCCATGGACTGTAGCCCACCATGCTCCTCTGTCCATGGGATTCTTCAGGCAACAATACTGGGCATGGAAGCAACCTAAATGTCCATCAACAGATGAAAGGACAAGGAAGATGTAGGTGTGGTATCTTATTGCATGGCACCTGGCCCTGGGATGATTCAGGCAGAGGAATATTGCCTCCTTGGATGCACAGGTCAGAGAGAGGCAGTATGGTTCTGGATTGGTTGTTTTCATATCAAAGACAAGCTCCTGTTGTGCCCTTGGCTATCTCTAAGAATTAGCTACCCCCAGGAAGGGAAGGTAAGTCTCCCTGAATCAGGAAGGTTTTTAAAGATGTCAAAATATCATAATATACAGAAAATTTTTTTAAAAATGATTAATGTAGGAAGTGACTGTGTCATAAGGGTGGAGCCCTAATGAATGGGATTAGTGCCCTTATGGAAGAGGCCCCAGAGAGCCTCCTTCCCACCTTTAATGTGTAAGGACACAGCAAATTGATGTCTCCATGAACCAATAAATAGTCTCTCACTGCACACTGAATCTCCCAGTTTCTTGGGACTCTCAGCCTCCAGAACTATGAGGAGTAAATTTCTGTTGTTTATAAACCACCCTGTCTATAGAATTCTGTTACAGCAGCTGAACTGACTGAGACAAGTGCCTTTCATGTGCCAGGGCCACCCTGGACCCTCAGTTTACACAAATGGAGAAAACAAAGTTGCTGTCCTTATGTATGTAACTCTCAAACAGAGGTAGCAAGCATGTAAACAATGCATTAAACTGCCTCATAAAGGTAGGGTTATGTGTGAACTAGAGAGGTAGAATAAAGGAAGGAGATAATATCAGGACAACCCTTCTAGAAGAGCTTAGAATGAGAGATATTTTTTGACATTTGACGGTTAAGCAGGGCTGGATAATCCAGGAAAAGAGAATGACATGAACAAAAGTACAATGCATAAAAAAAAAAAAAAGTGTGTGTGTTGGGGGAGCTGGTGTTAATGGAGGGGAGAAAGATGTTTGGAAACCACAGTTGTTCTTGTCATTTTTTAAATCATTGTATTAGCTCTGACTGAAAAACAAAATACCAACTGCATGGCTAAAACAGGGCTTCCCTGGTGGCTCAGATGGTAGAGAATTTGTCTGCAATGCAGGACATCTGGGTTCAATCCCTCGGTAGAGAAGATCCCTTGGAGAAGGGAATGGCTATCCACTCCATTATTCTTTCTTGGAGAATTCCATGGTCAGAGAAACCTGGCTGGCTACAGCCCATGGGGTCATAAAGAGTCAGACACAACTGAGTGACTAACTACACTACTACTACTACATAGTTAAAACAACAGAAATTTATTTTTCACATAAATGAAAGCTGGAAGCCAGTTTCTGGTGAAGCCTCTTTTCCTGGCTTGCAGGCAGTCCATAACAATGGTTTCTGGAAGTCTTGAGAATAAATTAATCTTCCACTCCTGATAGCTGCTCCACTAGTGAGCCGATTGGCTGTGTTGGACTTCATTAGTCTGCACCCAAAACACAAGCCATATTCTTTCTCAGATAAAAACCCAGAAAGAAGTATTCTGAGTAGACACCCTGTGTTGTGCAGGAGCAAGGATGAGATTTGGAGCCCAACCCAGACACCAGTAGCATCACCACCACTTGCCTGCTCCAGGAGTGTATCAAGGACACAATAAGAAAGGACGAGTCACCCTGGAGATGCCTGGCATCCAAAATGAAGGCAATTCCAGTTAGTGCTGCCTTGTTTGTGCCACAGGGGAGGCCCCTGGAAGTCCTTCATTCCTAATTACCCTTAGATAACGAATGAATACAATGGTGAATGTTATTAGAATAATTTACTGTTCATCAAGAACAAGGGACAATTAGAATAATTCCCTATTAGTATTCACATGTCCCCTTGTGGAAGATACTCCCACCACCTTGGGCTCCCGGGGCTCCCATTACAGGAACCAGATCCCCCTCTGCAGCACCAGGCTGCGTCCAATAGGTTTATTAGGCAAGGGAAGTTATTGGCTGTGTAATTAACTATGTAATTAACTCAGAGTGCTGAATGCAATCAGCACCTAATCTAATAGAAACGTGTAATTAAATTGCGTCTTTAATCCCTGGGAAAGTCTCTGCACTGGGGTGTGGGAATCAACCTGGCAGGGTGCCCCCAGGTCTCCATTATCTTCAATTAGACAATTAATTGATATTCAAGTTACCTTTCTCATTCAAACCTAATTGAATTTCTCCCTACTCCCCATGAGGTGTAATGTGTTTATAAAGATGCTTTTCTTCATTCACTGCCTGAAGAACCTACAACAGAGCGGTCATCACCCAACTCCCTCAACCACTTACCCAGATATTAGATGCCAGCAAGTGTCCCCTTTAAGAGATTGATTGGTGCTTTGCTTTTTCCTCCTTATCTTTGTATCTGAACAGTGGTAACTGGCTGGAGAGCAGCTTAATCTGTGACTAATGAATTTTCCCTCCTTATTGAGCCAAAGTCAGGCAGTTGTTGTCAACATCTCCATTTTGGTCTTTTAGTTCTCCTTTCACTCTGCCTGATTTTAATGCATTCTTCCTCAATTTCCTCCTTGTCCCCTGGAGTGCTACCTCCAGCACCCAGCTGAGTGACTCTGCACCCACTCCTCCTTAAATCCAGCTCTGGGAGAGCCAAAAGCACAAGTGACTGCTTTCATGTTCTCTCTACAAAGACAAGGCTCACAATTTTAGAACCCAAACATCCTCCCCCAGGCTTGGCTTTCTCCTAGTGTTCGAGAAGACTCTTGAGAGTCAGACTGCAAGGAGATCAAACCAGCAAATTCTAAAGGAAATCAACCCTGAATATTCACTGGAAGCACTGGTGCTGAAGCTGAAACTCTAGTACTTTGGCCACCTGATGTGAAGAGCTAACTCACTGGAAAAGACCCTGATGTTGGGAAAGCTTGAGACCAGGAGGAGAAGGGGACGACAGAGTATGAGATGTGATGGTTCGATGGCATCACTAATTCAATGGACCTCAGTATGAGCAAACTCTGGGAGATAGTGAAGGACAGGGAAGCCTGGCATGCTACAGTTCATGAGGTTGCAAAATTTCTGACACGACTTGGAGACTGAACAATAATGACAACAGAGGAGAAGGGTCTGGGAGGTTAGAGTCTCCATGGTGATGGAGATGCAGAAGAGAGACATGGAGACTCAGGGTGAAATGGACAGAAAGACAATGGGAAACAGCATTGTGGCATGAGAGGAGGGGAGAGGTGGGGAACGTGGGGAGAAGAATGACACCAATTGGAGAAAAGGGAAGGTAGAGAGAAAAGAGGGAGATGTAACAAAAGAAGCAAATGAGAGAGAAAGAGAGAAGGGGGAGGAGAAGACACCCTCATTTAATAGAGCTGTCCTCAAGGACACAAAGCATGTCTGTGAGCCAGCCAGCATCAGCCGTTTGGGAAAGATCCATGAAGGCTCGACTATCAAACAGAGGCTCCGACTGGAGTGGAAGCTTCTGATTGTACTGTACACCTGACAGCCTAATCTGAAATGAGAATCTCAGGGAGGTGTAGCCATCCTCAAAAAGGCTTCCTTTTTTATAAAGCAAAAAAATAAATAAAACTTTCTCCAACCCCTCTGCATTCAGAGGTTTAACAAAAGTGCCTTCATTCAGAGACATCACTTATCTCCAGTGGCAATCAGCTTAAATATGTCCCATTATCAATCTGCCTACTACTGTACATCAGCGGGTGTTGTACCAATACATAGTCGAGTGTGGATAACATACTCGTAATTGTGTGTCTGTTTCAAGAAACTTCAGTTCCCGGAGAGGGAAGAGGAAAAGCCAAAGCCAATGAGACAGAGACTGTGCCCTGAGCTGTGCCCTTATCTGCAAGCCAGCTCTGCTAGGGAGGGCGCATTCATAGAGAGACAGGACTCTGAAGACTAGATCAGGACTGGAGGCAACAAGGCATTGCCTGCTGGAAGGGTCCTTTCTGAGCATTACCAAGAAATGGAAGCAGAAGGCTGACTGGGAAGGATTGTAGAGGAGAACCTGTTTGAACCCAATTACAGAGTCAGATAGGGTGATTGGTCGGTAGATATTGGGATATCAGGGCCTACTGACTCCCCCAAATCTCCCTTTCTTACTTGTACTGTTGGGAATGTCAACATTAGTTACTCACATTTCTGTCATCCAATGACTTTTTTCTTACAATCACTTAAAAAATAATGGTACCCTTGCCAGGGCTGTTTGAGTCTTGAAATATCAATGTGTGTATCTGACCTTCATCACAGAGGTTGTGTATCTGCTTTCTTCCTATATAGCCTCTCCCAGAGCTGAACTTGTGGTAAACCCTTAGTCCAACGGGATGAATGGAATGAGGCATCCACACAGGTTAAATGAGTCTTAGCTTTTAAAGCCTAGCAAAGTCTTTTATCTCATTGGATCAGTGCAGGATTTTCCTAGATGGCACTAGTAAAGAACTCGCCTGTCAGTGCAGGAGAAGTAAGAGACAGGGGTTGAATCCCTGGGTCGAGAAGATTTCTTGGAGGAGAGTACAGCAACCCACTTCTGTATTCTTGGCTGGAGAATCCCATGGACAGAGGAGCGTGGTGGGCTACAGCCCATGAGGTCGCAGAGTGGGACACAACTAAAGCAACTTAGCAGGCATGCAGTCTTTCATCTCACTGGATCACCATAAAAATGGCATACAGTGCCAAGGTTCAGAGTGTAAAGGTGACTTGCCTAAGGCCACAGATCCAGTAAGGGATGGAATTGCCACTTAGCTCCCAGCAGAGCACTGCCACTGGGCATGATGCACCATCTGCATCTTCCCGGCAGCTGAGCCAGAAGAGAGAGCTCAGCCCCCTGTTTCTATTTCTCATTCATTTCTGAGACGGGCCTGGGACCTGGGACCATTTGCAGCATTGCGGCAGTGCTCTCACCTAGACACACCTTTCCTTGAGCAACAAAATACAAAGAAACTGTGTGAGACTGAAAATAACTACAAGCATGTGCAGCTGGGGCAAATTCTGGACCCAAAAAATACACTGAGATCAAAAACCCAACTACTACTTTTGAAGAGCCTGGAGCAAAAACAGGGTATCAGAAGAAAAAGCAGGGTTCTGTGTATGCACTCAAAATCACCCAAGGGCAAAACACCTAAGCCACCCCACTGGCCCCCCTTCCCTACCTTCACTCCATATAAGGAACCAGCTCACCCTCGCCTCTTCCAGGAGCAAGCAAGCAACGGAATTTGTTGTTTGTCTTTGCTCCCTTCTGCTTCAGCAGGAATCCCCAAAAAGCCTTGCCTGAATTTCTTGTCTGGCTTCTGATCAATTTCCATTGATTAAGGAAGTCAAGAACCCTGGTGAGTAACAGTTCCAGGTTACTGGATGACCTGGCCTGATCGTTTCGATTTCCTTCCTGATCTGTAAAATCTGAAACCGTTTCCTGCTTTTGACTTGGGTCTCAGACCATCAGTACTATGGGTGGAAGAAAGCATGAAGTACATTGGTGGGGGGTGGGGGGGTGCTCCTACTTCCTGTCCGCTTCTCCCTAATAGTGAAGTGCATAATTGGTGGCATTGTGGTGCACGTGCTAAGCCTAAGGAATAAGAAAAAAGAACTCCTCCCTTCCATTCTAGTGCTGTCCTTCACTAGTAAGTCAGGAGACTTGGATGTGTCTTTGAACCCCTGGGTGCTTTCAGCTTCCTTACATGTAAAACAGAAATAATCATATCTGCTTTTACAACTCTGCAGGACTGTTCTAAGGATCAAATAGTATAATGCACATGGTAAAGCTCTATAGTACATAGAAGCTTTTCATTTAGTATTTCTAGGTATATTTATCTGCATCAGGTTTCAAGACTGAAACGAATGATGCACGGCCATGAAAGCCATAGAGGAAAGGCTCTTTGTGTCTTAGCCGACTGTTTCCAGTGTGTCCTTAAGGAAAACCATTTGTTTGTTTTAAGGGAAAGATCTAGCTCTCCACAAAGACATTCAGGACTTTCAGGACATGAAAATGGGCTTTCGATGTCACAACTTTGTTTGAATTTCACTCCAGGGAGCCAAGCTTAGTAAACATTTTCATGTGTAGGTAGCCCCCTTAATCAAGCCAGTGAATCTTAACCTAACCTTCACAATAAAAGTATAAATAGGACCCTGATTAAATAACTGTTATTTTCCTGCTGAGAATCTCAGTCGGGGCTCAGTCTTTACTGTAATATGTTATGCAGATGCTATGTAGAACACATATATGTCTCCTGCCTGCAGCAAACTGTGTATTTAATTACACCAACACAGGACTGGGAATCAAACACTTGGGTTCTAGACACTGCTCTGCCAGGGACTCACTGTGTGACCTTGAGAAAGTCACTTAGTCTTCCGGAGCCTCAGAGTCCTTGTATCAGGGAGATCAAGGGTTTGCACTCATTGATGGCCCCTCCCCCAGCCATGAGGCCCATGTTTTCAAAAACATCTACTAATCTGCATTTATTGCATGATAATTAATTCATTTCCCCGAGTCTAAATATCAAAGGCATTTGTAACCGAAAGTCAGAGATTCTGATCAGACTTATATAATCAGAGTTAACACACTAAACTGAGATAATTTCGATGGGAGGCAAAGAAGTGTGACATTTGAGTTTGTCATGTAGCCTCATGACAGGTAGGTGAGGGGACTGTAGTAGGTATTTTTAAATATTAGCAATAAGTCACCAAGCTCTTTCACCACTTGTGCCAGCCCCCAAATCTGTAAAAACAGGTAGAAAATCACACAAGTGTCCACTCACTCTGAGTTCCTATCTGACTCTGGGAAATGAACATGCATTTATTCTGGGGATTTAGGAAAGTGTACCACCTACAGATATCCCTGACCTCAGAAAGCTTACATTCTAGGGAAGGGGTTATTTTTGTTTTTCACTCACTGAGTCATGTCTGACTCTTTGAAGCCCCATGGACTGCGGCATGCCAGGCTTTCTTGTCCTTCACCATATCCCAGAATTTGCTCAAACTAATGTCCATTGAGTCGGTGATGCCATCCAACCATCTCATCCTCTATCGTCTCCTTCTCCTCCTGCCTTCAATCTTTCCCAGCATCAGGGTCTTTTCCAATGAGTCAGCACTTCGCATCAGGTGGCCAAAATGCTGGAGCTTCAGCTTCAGCATCAGTCCTTCCAGTGAACATTCAGGGTTGATTCCTTTTAGGATTGACTGATTTGATTTCTTTGCTGTCCAAGAGACTCTCAAAAGTCTTCTCCAGCACCATAGTTCAAAAGTATCAATTATTTGAGACAGACAAAAAAAAAAATAGGTATATTACAAGGTATATTAGAAGATGATAAGGACTTCAGTGGGCTTCCCTGGTGGTTCAGTGTTAAAGAACCTGCCTGCAATACAGGAGAGACAAGAGATGCAGGTTTGATACCTGAGTTGGGAAGATTCTCTTGAGAAGGAAATGGCAACCCATTCTAGTATTCTTGCCTGAGAAATCCATGGAAAGAGGAGCCTGATGGGCCATAGTCTATGGGGTCACAAAGAGTCATACACAGCTTAGAAAATAACAACAAAGGGCTTCAGAATGAAACAAAGCAGACTGTGGGAGTGAGGATTGTTGGGCTAAGACTGCAGTTGATGGTTAAGGTAGTATGAAAAGTGTTAGTCACTCAGTTGTGTCCAACTCCATCAATCCCAGGTTCCTCTATCTATGGGATTTCATAGGCAAGAATACTGGAGTGGGTAGCCATTTCTTTCTTTAGGGGATCTTCCTGACCCAGGGATTAAATCTTGCATTGCAGGCAGATTCTTTACCTTCTGAGTCACCAAGGAAACCCCTGTGATCAGGGTAAAATTACAGCAAAACTTGAAGTTGATGAGAAAGCAAGGCAAGTGTGCTTAGAGGGGAAACAGCATTTCAGGGTGAGGCAGTAGTAGATGCAAAGGCCCTGGGGTAGACACATGCCTGTTATGCTCAGACACCAGTAAGAAGGCCAGAGAGCCTGGAGGAAAGTGAATCTTATGGGTAGTCAGAGATAAGCTCAGAAAAGTCACAGGAGCCCTTCTCATAGGAAAGTAGACCATTGTTAGAACTTGTCTTCTGCTCTGAATGAAGCAGACGCCAGGGAAGGATGGCACCCTAGGGCTTGGGTGCAACAGAGTGTCCTGGTCTGACTTCAGTTCTGAAGAGATCATCTGTTTGCCGTGAATTAACAAGAGACTGTAGGAAAACAAATGTGAAAGCAGGAAGGGCAGTTAGGAGGCTATTGCTGTGGTCATGTCAGAGATGAGAGTGTCTTGAACATAGCGGCAATGAGAGAGGTGGTAGTTATTGTTGTTCAGTCACTAAGAGGTGTCTGACTCCTGTGACCCCATGGACTGTAGTCCTCCAGGCTCCTCTGTCCATGGGATTCTCCAGGCAAGAATACTGGACTGGGTTGCCATTTCCATCTCCAGATGGCAAGAGGAGTCATTTCCTGAAGACTGAGGCCACAGGACTCACCAGTGGACTTGATGTGGGGTCTGGAAGGAGAGTAGAAGTCAAGATTTGGGAATCCATGATATATACTCTGTACTCTGATAAGATCATTTGCATTCATATGCATACCAATGTTTTATAAACATAAAACATAGGGTTTCATAGAAGGTCACATGATTTATGATTTTGTGTAGATTTCTCTTGACCTCAAGGGAAATCACTAAGCTAAAATAATCTGAGAATATATGAGGTCATGCGAATTTCATGGAAGAATGATAAGCTAGGTTATACATAACTTTGCAAAAAGTGTTGGGGATAGCCCAGGCAGCGACAGTACTCAAGTGAGGCAGGTAAGTCAGGGTTCAGCCCATCTCTAAACTGACTGACTTTGTTTAAATTGGAGGGGGCTTTCCAGGCTTTAATTTCCCTTGGGATCTCTTTGATGCCGTAAATCCTGAATGTGCGTGGAAAGTGAAATGACCCAGAGTGCCTTGTTCTGATGAAACAAGGTTTAGGAAGACTAGTCTCCTTGTTTAAAAGAGAAAGAAAGAAATGATTCTCAGCTCCCTGCTAAACACAGAGAAGAAACTGAAGCTAAAGTATGACTCAGCCACCATGAAGACTTTTTGGATCATGGCAGGATATCAGTCAATAGAAGATTAGGTCAGATCTAATTTTTATAAAGAGGGCTCTGCAGAACAGTGGGTTCAAGGTGCTAGTAGGTGTTCTCTGAAAAACGTGTAAGGTATGCACGAAAATTTGAGAAATAATGGACTGAACAAGATGAACTGGTTTTCTATACTTCTGAGAGTCTTCAATATACTGATGCTAATATTTCCAATAGGATTAGTTTAATATGCAGAGCTTGCTAAATATTTAGGGGCATAGAACCCTATTCATCCCCTTGAGTAATGCCTCACCTTGAGAAACACTGATCCAGACCCTGGGAACAGTTATAGGACCACAGCGAAGTAATTATTCTTAAAAGCAGGACCGTTCTCTATACAGGATGGAATGTTTGCTATTCTTGCCTGGAGTGTAGATGAATAGATGAGATACTATTGATATTACTTTTAGACACTAATTTTATGGTTCTTTTTGTTTAGATTAAATTCAACTAATTTTTGAGCTTAGCTACATGCCAGACCTAGAGGTCTGGTTTAAATACCATTTATAACCTAAAAAGTTCTCAGAATTCTATGCAATACACAAACAATATGGGAATATTTTTTTGCCATAACTTTTGATAAATGGTATCCCTGACATATGTACAAAGGAGCTAGCAGACAAAATTCAGAGAAAGAAAATATCAAAGATGAAAATATGGCAGATATCGGAGCTAGCATATATGGGTTTTTAATTCTACCTTGCCCTTGTAGATGTATGCCATCTGGATGGATTGTATAACTACTCAAAGCCTGAAATGCACATTAAATGTCACTACAGTTCAGGGTTGCTTGGGAGGGTTAAAGTTCATAAATTCATATGCAAGCTGGCCTATCAGTTCAGTTCAGTCCCTCAGTCCTGTCCAACTCTTTGTGACTGCATGGACTACAACACGTCAGGTTCCCCGTCCATCACCAGATCCCGGAGTTTACTCAAACTTAGTTCATTGAGTAATGAACTAAGTGATGCCATCCAACCATCTCATCCTCTGTCATCCGCTTCTCCTCCCGCCTTCAATCTTTCCCTGCATCAGGGTCTTTTCAAATGTCAGTTCTTCAAATCAGATGGCCAGAGTATTGGAGTTTAAGCTTCAGCATCAGCCCTTCCAATGAATATCCAGGGCTGATTTCCTTTAGGATGGACTGGTTGGATCTCCTTGTCATCCAAGGGACTCTCAAGAGTCTTCTCCAACACCACAGTTCAAAAGCATTAATTCTTTGGCACTCAGCTTTCTTTATAGTCCAACTCTCAAATCCATATGTGACTACTGAAAAAAAAAACCATAGCTTTACCTAGATAGACCTTTGTTGGCAAAGTAATGTCCCTGCTTTTTAATATGCTGTCTAGGTTGGTCATAACTTTTCTCCCAAGGAGCAAGTGTCTTTTAATTTCATGGCTGCAGTCACCATTTGCAGTCATTTTAGAGCTGAAAATAATAGTCTGTCACTCTTTCCACTGTTTCTCCATCTATTTGCCATGAAGTGATGGGACCAGATGCCATGAACTTAGTTTTTTGAATGTTGATTTTTAAGCCAACTTTTTCACTCTCCTCTTTCACTTTCATTAAGAGTCTCTTCAGTTCTTCTTCGCTTTCTGCCATAAGGGTGGTGTCATCTGCATATCTGAGGTTATTGATATTTCTCCCAGCTATCTTGATTCCAGCTTGTGCTTCATCCAGCCCAGCACAGTTTCTCATGATGTACTCTGCATATAAGTTAAATAAGCAGGGTGACAAATATACAGCCTTGATGTACTCCTTTGCCAATTTGGAACCAGTCTGTTGTTTTATGTCCAGTTCTAACTGTTGCTTCCTGATCTGCATACAGATTTCTCAGAAGGCAGGTCAGGTGACCTGGTATTCCCATATCTTTCAGAATTTTCCACAGTTTGTTGTGGTCTGCACAATCAAAGGCTTTGGCATAGTCAATAAAGCAGAATTAGACGTTTTTCTGGAAGCCTCTTCCTTTTTCGATGATCCAGTGGATGTTGGCAATTTGATCTCTGGTTTCTCTGCCTGTTCTAAATCCAGCTTGAACATCTGGAAATTTGTAGTTCACGTACTGATGAAGACTGGCTTGGAGGATTTTGAGCATTACTTTGCTAGCTAATGTGAGATGAGTACACCCCATATCATAGAATAAGTCTTTTCATACTGTGTTGCCAAGAATTTTAAAGTTCAATGGAGATTATTAATTCAAGTTTCCAAATCAATTTGATTCTCATTTCTTATTTTAAAATATTTTATTTTCATCAAGTTGCAATATACAAACACACACATGCACAAGCACACATATACATACATACACTATTTGGATATTTTATATGCCAAGTGATAATACACAAGGATTGACCGGCATGTCAGGTTGGGCTGTTAGTCTAACATGCTTTTATTCAGATCTCAGAATAAAGCTTATCACATGGTCTCCTGAAAGTTTTTAATTCTTTCAGCTATATCAGTGATTAGTATAGTTGTAGACCAATGCCATTTTTTTAAACATTTTATCTCATTTTATTTTATTTTAATTCAGACCTTCACATATTTGCTCAAGTAAAATTGTTTTGGAAAGTACCCTACTACTTAACCACTTGGATTAGGATTTTCCTAATAGTATACAGCCAACACAAAACATGGGCTTCCTGGTGGCTCAGTGGTAAAGAATCTGCCTGCAGTGCAGGAAATGCAGGTTAGATCCCTGGGTTGGGAAGATTCTCTGGAGAAGGAAATGGCTACCCACTCCAGTATTTTTGCCTAGAAAACTGCATGGACAAAGAGGCCTTGCAGATTACATTCCATGGGGTCACAAAGAGTCAGACACAACTGAATTACTACACAACAACAACACAAAGTATAGAAATTGAATCCTGAGATACATAGGACTACAGCTGTTATCCATGATATCGATTTAAAATTTCTGTGTTCATCAAAACTTTCACATTGGGTTGAATTTATACTAAGTGAACTATAAAAATTTAAATTCATAATTAGATGTCTGTAGCAAAATGTCATTTTCTCTGTTTTACGTGTTAAGATTCCACATTAAGTTTGATTTGGGAAAGGAGGATATTTCTGGCTGAAAAATGAAAGTAAAGAAAATTATTGTTCTAGACCACACTTCTATTCTGGTATCAGTGACTGAAAGTTTTCCCTTATGGAAAAGTAGGGAGGGAGAGGTAGTGATGGCAAAGCGTGTAATAACAGCACAGGTTCCACAAATGGAGGAGGAGAAGGTAACAGGGCAGATTTCTTCCCCCTCGCATCCCTAAACATCCTTATGATGGTTGGTTTGTTCTCTATATATTGAAGGTAGAATTTGATTTCTCCTGTTTTTGTTGCCTTAAACCTTATGACTCCATATTTTACCAGTAACACTAATCAAGAGAAGAGGAAAATCTGTCTAGTTGTTAATTTAACTCACTCATGTACACACACACACACACACACACACACACAAATGCAGATCAAAGGCAGACTAAATATGCTTTTCTTTGGTCAAACCACTGATACGCTGGGAGTACCCTACCGAGGCAGGCACAGTTTTCTTAGCTCATGCACAATGCACGTTAGAAATAAGCACTATTGCAGCAAGTTGTCTACTCCAGGAAAGTGGTATTTACAGATCTCACTCGGTGAAGTTTTCTTCTTGGCCTCACAGTGCTTTATGCAGCTTGGATGAATGGAGGCTAGATTTCCAGGTCTCCAGATGAATGGTATATAGGACAAAGCTAACATAAGATGCTTGAGAGATTTTTCAAGCACATCTTTGTGTGAAAATATGAAAAAAAAATTCACATCTTTGAGTGAGGTTGAAAACAAAACAGAGTTATTCTTCCCATTATACACATGCAGAAGAGAAGGTGCTCCCTGTATCGGTGATGACTGCTTGGCAGTAGTGGCAAGGGGACTGGAAAGTCAGGTATGAATTCAGTTTTCAGTTCTGCATTCACTGATCATTGGATCTGAATGAGTTATTAATCTGACTGAGACTTAATTTCTTTATCTGAAAAATGGGATTAAAATACATGGTGATTGATGATCATCTGGAAAGACATCAAATGAGATAACAAACATTATGCTCTTTGAGCCATAGACAGAAGTGCAATTAGTAAAACATACACTTCCCCTCTGACAGCCTCCCCTACCTCATGTTTGTAGATTGATTAGTGTGTGGAGTTGCTTGTGATGATGAAAAGATATAAATTCAAATATAAGCTCTTCTGTGGTAGGTACTTAATTGTTCTGTTATTAAGTCATGTCCAACTCTTTTGTGACCCACCCTGGACTGCAGCCCACCAGACTTCTCTGTCTATGTGATTTCCCAGGCGAAAATACTGCAGTGGGTTGCCGTTTCCTTCTCCAAGGAATCTTTCTGACCTGGGGCTCAAACCTGTGTCTCTTGCATTGGCAGGCAGATGCTTTACCACTGAGCCACCAGGGAAGCCCATGTGTGTGTGTGTGTGCTTAGTCAGTCAGTCATGTCTGACTCTTTGCGACCCCATGGACTGTAGCCTGCCAGGCTCCTCTGTCCATGGTGATTCTCCAGGCAAGAATACTGGAGTGGGTATTCATGCCCTCCTCCAGGGGATTTTTCCAACACAGGGATTGAATCCAGGTCTCCCACATTGCAGGTACGTTCTTTACCATATGAGTTACCAGGGAAGCCCAAGGAAGCCTATGGTACTTAATGGATGGTGGCTCATGACATTCTGCTAAAAGTAATACTAAATGAAAAACAACTTCAACATCATCTCTTAACATCTTATACAGAACTGTGAAAGATACTATCATAACAGAAAATATTTTATTTGTTTACCAGTTAGGAAGCTCCTTGCCTGATGGTAGGTGTGGAGCATTTGGGCAGAACATGGTTCAGTGTCAAGCCTCCTTCTTAGACTGGGCTGGAGTGTCCAATGCATGGGGTCTGGGCTGGCCTTTGAGGAAGAAGAAAGAGTAGGATGAATAGAAAGAAAGAAGGCGTTTCAGGGAGAGGACCCAGCAGGGGTAGAGACCTAAATTAGAAATATGTGGCTCTGTGACAAGACATAGGGAGGATTCCAGCATGGCTGGAGAATAGGGTAAGTATCCAGGAGCAGAAAACAGAGGGCATGTCCCAGCATCTCTGGAGGGCCCTGAGACCCCAACTGAGGACTTGGGCTTTATTTTAAGAGACGGCATGGATCCATCAAAGATTCCTAAACACAGAAGTGTCATGACAGAAAGGCTAGTTTAGCAGACAATGGAAAGGCAGAATTCTAGATGGCTTGGAGGCTTCTCTGGTGTCTCAAATGGTAAAGAGTCCACCTGCAATGCGGGAGACCTGGGTTTGATCCCAGGTCAAGAAGATCCCCTGGAAAAGGGAATGGCTACCCACCCCAGTATTCTTGCCAGGAGAATCCCATGGAGAGGAGCCTGTTGGGCTACAGTCCATGGGGTCACAAAGAGTTGATACAACTTAGCAACTTTCACTTTTCACTTTCACTTCAGAAGGTAAAGAGATTGAAGCCAGGAAGGCTAGTTAATGAGTCATTACATTTCAGGAAAATAGAGATGAGGGCATGGACCAGGGCATCAACAGTTACTATAAGAGGGAACAAGAGGAGATGCTGGGGGAGGCAAGGGGAGAGTGAGAGTTTCAAACCATGCAGCAGAGGGGAGGTTCCATGTAATGAAGTAATGTCATCACTGGACCAGGAGAGATGGCACAGAGGAAAGGGAATTTGAAATCCCATCAGAATCCAAATCAATTGTTTTATGCAAATATTTCACTTTCTCTCTGTCTTCCCAAAAGGGAAGACTTATAATTTGCACAGTAGTGTTATTAATATCTAGAGCTTGGGAAAACAAAAGCGATGTTTAAACTTCAGACTTTTAAATCTTCCAATTTACACTGCTCTCTGCCTTGCTAAATTCACCACACTGAAGACCGTTTGATGTTCTGCAAAGCCTCTCTCCACACTCTTTTCCTCTTGATAAAACATTAAATCAGTGTATTTCCCACCCCTGTCCCTCCCCTTTTCCTCTCTAAAGATGAGCTTTTCTAGTAACTGAAATTCTGTTTAAATAAGTAGAGTTCTGAAGGGAGAGATGGCTGCAATAGTGATATTTCAAATCGTTAGACTTTGAGACTTTTGGCTGTAAAATAGATGCTTTCCTCGTGAGGATGTGGGACAGATACAGACAGAGAGCATATTCTTTGGAGGGTGAGGAATGTTTGCTTTGGGTTCTACATGGAGACTGCCCTGCTTGCTCCAGTTAAATGAGCATCCAAGAATTTAAGGAAGGCAAATTCATTTGTCATTTATTTATCCAAGCCACCTTTTTTCTTTTCAGTCATGTGTTGGTGCTACTGAAACAGTAAGTGTGTTTTGTGGGGAAGATGGGCATGTGTGGGCAACTATTGGGGAAGAATGTTCTAGTTCAGTATTTCTCTAACTTTAAAAAAAAAATCATCAATCCCCCATCTTCTGTCCTCTGAGCCCTCTTAGACATTTTTTATGCTAGTTTCCCTTCACCATTAAATTGTAATACTACAGACATGCTATATATTAGTTTATGTACTTAATGTATATCTGTACTTTCTCCATAAAAAGTCATCTCTTCCCCTTTCCAAACCAATTTTCTCTCCCTTGAGGGAGATATTATTCCTGTAGAGAGTGCATGTTCCAACAGGAGTGGAAACAGTTACGTGTCTCCATTACATCCTGTATTGGAGGGAACTACAAAGAAATGAATAAACTCAAAGGAAGGGGAGTGGATTGGATAGTGGCTCCAGAAAGATATACCTCCATCCTCACATCAGAACCTGTGAATGTTATCTTATTAACATATGCTCTTTTTACAAAATACCATTTTTTAAATCCAATTACATTTGTAGATATAATTACTAAGGATGTAGAGATAAGATTATCCTGATTTATCAGAAGAAGCATGTGAGCATAGTCGTGTTTGACTCTTCATGACTCCCATGGACTGTAGCCCACCAGACTCCTCTGTCCATCAATTTTCCTGGCAAGAATACTGTAATGGGTTGCCATTTCCTCTTCCAGAGGAACTTCCCAACACAGGGATCAAACCCACTGCATCGCAGGCAGATTCTTATCAGAGTTGGCCCTAAATCCAAAGACAAATATCCTAAAAAGAGACACATAGAGGAGAAAACCAGACATAGGAGAAAGGCCCTGTGAAGATGGAGGCAGAGGTTAGATTGATGCTACCACAAGCCAAGGGATGTTGGTGGCCACCAGAAGGAATGTTTCAGGCTACTGGAAATCTTTCCCCCTAGAGCTTTTGGAGGGAGACTGGTCCTGCTGATACCGTGATTTCAGACTTCTAACCTCCAGGACTATGAGAGAGTACCTTTCTGTTGTTTAAACCATCCAGTTGGTGGTAATTTGTTAACAGTAGTCCTAGAAAACTGATATAGGAGAGTGTGGCCAACTTTGGCTCAGAGAGCCTGAGGACATCTCTGAGAGATATGACTTTTAGCTGGATCTAGAAAAGTAGGAGATTGGCAGGTAGAGAAGAAGAGCATCTAGCAAAAAGAACAGCACATGGAAATAGGTAAGTGCAACTGTGTTACTCATGCTCACTTACTGCCTGAGTTCTCACTTAGCAGGAAAACCTGCCAAGTTTGGTGCTGGGCCCTTTTTATCCTCTATTTATTCTATCTGCCCCACCTTCCCAATCAAGTGAGCACATCCTTTTCTCAGACCATCTGCATGTTGATGACTCCCAAATGTTTATCTTCAGACCCAATCCATCCCCAACAATAAAGTCAGAGACTCACATCAAACTGTCACCTGATGCCCACAATGGCTTCTCTCCCAGATATCTCCATAGTTGTTTACAAGGTCAGCTCTTCTTTTTTTTAATAATATTTTTTTTCTGTTTTGATGACAATTTTTATTTTATTTATTTATTTTTGGCTGCCCTGGGTCTTTGCTGCTGTGCAGGCTTTCTCTAGGTGCAGTGAGTGGGGACTACTCTTTGGTTATAGCGTATGGGCTTCTTACTGCAGTGGCTTCTCACTGCAGTGGCTTCTCTCGCTCGGGTTCTAGATGTAAGGGCTTTAGTACTTGCAGCACATGGGCTCTGTAGTTGAAGCACTAGGGCTTTGTTTCTGGGCTGCATGTGAAATCTTCCTGGACCAGATATTGAACCTGTGTCCCCAGCAATGGCAGGTGGAGTCTTAACCACTGGACCACTAGAAAAGTCCTATAATGTCAACTTTTAATTCTCAGCTCACACTGTTGCTACTCAAATCTCTCCTTCTTTATACCACCAATAAGCATCTCTAGCTAACAGATTGCTCAGCAAGAAACTTTGGAGTTCTCATGGACCCCTCCCATTTCCTCAGTTTCCACCTCCCATCCAACAGCTTCTCACCAGTTCTTTCTCCAAGATACCTATCGCATCAATCCCCTCATCTCTATTAGAAGAACACTACAACAAAGCACCTGAGAGCTGGGCTCTAGAACTGCTTCATTTCAAAGCCCTGCTCTATCCCTATCTTTGCTTCAATTTCTTATCCGGAAAATGGAATAAAGTAGTCTTTTCCTCCTAAGGTCATCATGAGGATTAAATAAATTATTTTCTATGAAGTGTTTAGGACCCCAGCAGTAAGTGTTAGCCATTATTATGATGACTGCCAATGTTTTTGTTTCAAGTCCCTACCATCTCCCACTTGCTTGATGACTAAGCTCCTCCCTGGACTCTTGAATTTCCTCTTCAGTCCTCCCTCTAAGAACCATTTTTCACACAGAATCGTTCTTATTTCTCACCATGTTTGGAGTCACACCCAACCTCCTCTCCATATTCTATAGGCTTTGCATCTTCAATCTCATCTCAGGTAACACCTCCCTCACTTATTTGAGGGCTACATTGTCCAGTAGAGGAGCCACTGGCCATGTGTGGCCGTTGAAATATGTCTAGTTCCAGCTAAGAAGTGCTTAAAGTGTAAGATGCACAATGTGATTGGTAGACTTAGCATGAATAAAACTATGTAAAATAGATCACTATTTTTTTAATATTGATTGCAGGTTGAAATGACAATATTCTGAATATGTTGGGTTAAATAAACTATATTAATTTTGCCTGTTTTTTTAATTTTAAGTGGTTATAGGACATTTTATTGGGAAAAGGAAATGGCAACCCACTCCAGTATTCTTGCCTGGAGAATCCCAGGGACAGAGCAGCTTGATGAGCTGCCGTCTATGGTCAAACAGAGTTGGACATGACTGAAGTGACTTAGCAGCAGCAGCAGCAGCAGCATAAGGCATTTTAGAATCAGGTATGTGACTTATTCCATTCCTGTTGAACAGGCCTGCTTTTTGGCCTTCTTCCGGTTTCTGGAGCACTCCAGGTCGTCTCCAACCTCAGTCTTTGCACTTGAGGTTTTACCTGCCTGGAATGTCCTTACCCTGCTCTTCAAGTGGCTAGTTTTTCTCAGCTTTCAGCCTCAATGTCACCTCTTCAAAGACTATTTGTCACCTCTGACTATTCACCTATGTCCTTCTTAGCTAACTGTTGCCTTCTTCTCCACTTCTCCCACTAAAAAACAAGGCCCATAAATCAGGAACCTTTTGTCTTCTTCACTGTTGTAGCCCCGGTACCTAACCAGGGTCTGTCTTCAATACACATCTATGGAATAAATGAAGCAACAAAGACATTACTTCTTAAAGAAGACATTTCTTGTTGTATAAGGTTCTCTGAGCTCTGTAGAGGGCATAAACATGGAGAAGGCGAGGGGTGGTGGGGTGGAGGTACATTTTAGAATTCTACTCCACTGAAGACAGGGCTGGACATGAAGTTTATTCTAAACACCAAGAAGCAAAAAACACTGAAGTGAAATACACAGGAATTGGGATCTAACTAAAAGTAACTCCTTATGTAGGCAACAGCTGCCTGGAGATAAGGGTAAGCTTGAAAGTGAAAGTCACTCAGTTGTATCAAACTCTTTGCAGTCCATGGAATTTTCCAGGCCAGAATACTGTAGTATTCTGGGAAAGGGTAGCCTTTCCCTTCTCCAGGGGATCTTCCCAACCCAGGGATCGAACCCAGGTCTCCCACATTGCAGGTGGATTCTTTACTAACTGAGCTATCAGGGAAGCGAAAGGGTAAGCTTACCGTAGTTAAAATACTCTGAATAACTTTAGGTAAGATCTAAAGTGTGTGAGAACTGAGCCCTAGTATAGTGCAGACAACCACCCAGTGCCACAGTGACTGAAATATTCATAGTAGCTAACACTTACCAGGTGTCAGAGACTCTGCTAAGCATATTACATAGGATGTTCTATTTAATTCTCATTATCACCCGTTAAAGTAAGTTCCAGAACTATTTCCACTTCACACTGAAGAAACTCAGACGAGGCAGTAATTTATCTCAGGTCATGTCCTTAGTGAGTGATACAACTAGGATTAGGGTCCACACTTGACTGAGCTCTTGAATGCCATGAGGAATGGACCACAGTGCCTGCCTGAATGCCAATTCTTGCTTTGTCATTACCTGGTCAATTTTAGATTAGTCAAGACACCAATTTCTCCTCCTCAGTTCAAACACCAGAACTGCTTATCCTTCCGTGTTTCCTGCTCATAGAGTCCCTGGATAGGGGTTACCCAGTTCATCACCCTGGAGATAGGTTTGACTTCTTTCCCCTCCTAATTTCTACAACCAGTCACCATGTCAGATGAATTGTTTCTATTCACAAAATGCTCTGCAATCTGCCCCCCTCCTCACCACCTCTTCTCCCACTGCTGTGGATCAAGCTCCATCACTGCCCGCCTGAAGTAATCCCATGGGCTCCCTACTGGCTCATCTCCAATCTCTCCCACTGAAATCATTCCTCCAGCTGCTGCCAGAGTGATCCAGTTTAACATGGATATCTAATAGCATCAAGTATCTTCATTCCCCACCCCTTCAACATATTTAGTAGCTTCCCATGGCTCATAAAATAAGGTGCATGTTGCTTGAACTAGCATCTATATAAACACCTTCATAATTTCCCCCAGCCTATGTGTGCTAAGCAGTCTCCAACGGCAGCCCCAAGGATCCCTTCCCCTGGTATTCCTTCTCTGTGTAGCCCCCTCTCCTGACACATTTCTAGTTAATACAATATGACAAATGTCATGGGATGTTACATCTGAGATTAGAAAAAGATTTTTGGCTTCACCTTTTCTGGCATTCTGACACTCCTTAAGCTTTGCTTATTTGGATGAAGCCACTTGCCATGTTGTGAGTTGCCCAGTGGAGAGGAACTGAAGGGGGTTTCAGGACAGTAAGGACCTGGATCCTGCCAGTATCCACATGAGTGAGCTTGGAAGCCCATCAACTTCCAGCAGATTCTCAAGGTGACTGGCATCCTGGCTGACACCTTGATTGCAGCCTTGTTGGAGACAAAACCCAGAACCAGAGGCACCAGTCAAGTTGCACTTGGATTCCTGAGCTACAGAAGCTGTGAGATAATACAGGTTTGCTGCTTTAAAAGTTTTAGGACTACTTGGTGATTCTTTAGTCGCTAAGTCATATCTGACTCTTGCAACCCCATGGACTGTAAGCCCGCCAGGCTCCTCGTCTATGGGATTCTCCAGCCAAGAATACTGAAGTGGGTTTCCATTTCCTCCTCCAGGGAATCTTCCTGACCCAAGGATCCAACCCAGATCTCTTATATTGCAAGCATTCTCCGGCATTGCAGCAGATTCTTTACCAACTGAACCACCAGGAAAGCCCCTAAGAATTACTAAGAGGCATTATGTAACTAATATACTAGATGTTTGACCTCATCTTTTAGCAACTTCTACTTACACTTTCAATATTCCCATCACAGTGAACTTGTAATTAGCCTCCAATACAGCCTGCACTCTTTGTCCCCAGGCCTTTGTATATATCATTTTCTTTTCCTACTCTTAATGCCATCTCTTTCTTTTTTGCCTAGCAAACATGTGGTCCTTCATCAAAACCCATCTGTAATAGCACAGCTGTTCTTCTGCCTTTCCCAGTTTCCCAGCCAGCTACACTTCCTCTCTGCTCCCAAGACCTCCGCATGTGCTAGTGAAGGGCGTGCTGGTGAAGGGCATGTCGGTGAAGGTGCTCCTTTGTCTCTACCTTCCCCACCTCTGCTCGCCTCACACACACTCCTCCCTCCTTTGGATCTAGAATCCAAAGGGAAGCAACTTTGCCTTTGTCTCCTTTATCTCCAACACTTAGCACAGGGCCATGTACACATGTGCCATTTATGTCCTTAGACAGAACTTAACAATTCATGTTCAATGAGTGAAACTCTTGGCTTTATTATTTCATATGTAAAATGATAATAATAACTGTAATAACAAAATAATATGGTAATAATATCTTCAGTTCAGTTCAGTTCAGTCACTCAGTCATGTCTGACTCTCAGCAACCCCGTGAACTGCAGCATGCCAGGCCTCCCTGTCCATCACCAACTGCCAGAGTCCACCCAAACATATGTCCATTACCATATATAATAATAATATATATACATATGAATATATATATACACATATATACAATAATAATACATTATAGCAATGTATTATTACTATATTATTTGGTTATTACAGTTCATTAGAGGTACTCCAATAGTAATCATATATACTGCTACTACTAAAATAATAATAATAGTGATGATGATAGTGACAATGGTAAATTTATGATAGTGATAAATTCATGAGTCAGGCTCTACACTAAACTATTTTGCATCCACTATCTATAACTCAACATATTCTGTGTGAATGCTCAGTTGTGCCTGACTCTTTGTGACCCCATGGATTGTAGCCCTCCAGGCTCCCCTGTCCATGGAATTCTCCGGGCAAGAATAATGGAGTGAGTTGCCATTTCCTGACCCAGGGAATCTTCCCAACCTAGGGAAAGAAGCTGCATCTTTTGTATCGACTGCATTGGCAGGCAGATTCTTTACTACTGTGCCATCTGGGAAGCCCCCAAGATCCTGTACAGGTTATTAAATTATATCCATTTCACACTGACTCAGGAAGGTTAAATAACTTGTCTAGAGCCTCGGAACTAATAGAAGAGCTGGAATTCAATTCTAGATCTGTCTGTATGCCTAATTGGTTCTTTTTCCACTACAGTCCTTAATTAAAGGGTT
The DNA here is from genome assembly GCA_007570785.1 of Antilocapra americana. NCBI lineage: Eukaryota > Metazoa > Chordata > Mammalia > Artiodactyla > Antilocapridae > Antilocapra > Antilocapra americana. The sequence goes on along the minus strand of ML661897.1, from coordinate 31,176,431 downwards.
TCCAAGAAAAAATTGTTGAGGACAATGTGGGTAGTCCTTTGGAATGGGAATGGCAGATTCCTGCAGGTTCTGGGAGAGGTTATGTAAAGGTCCTCAAGGAGATGCATGGGAGAGCAGATAAAAGCAAACGTGCTCCTTCCCCCAAGCAAACCGGTGAAGAACAACTGGAGAAACAGATCAATAACCCTGGTGGTGGAGAGAAGGGAGTCTCAGAGGGGAGGCACAGGAAGACCCCCAAATCTGTTAGAAAATTGCTGAGGGCCTGAAGCTGAGTAGCGGATCCAATTAGCTGACTGATATATGGATATATTCAGGATGGAGCGATGTTGTAAAGGGTTGCACTTGGCCTGGGGAATTTTGATGAGCTTTTAAAATTCAGTGGACACCAACACTGAAATTGTGAATGCAAGCTAGATCTGAGTTCTGCCGCACACGTTAGAAAACATGAAGCGCTCCTCATCACATGCGGCTGGTGGACAATGCCATTACTGCTATGATACTGCCACACCATGTGCTTTCTGATAGTCAACGGCTCCCCAGAGTTTCTTTCCTTGCCTGGAGAATCCCATGGACAGAGGAGCTCAGCGGGCCACAGTCCATGGATTCAAAATCAGACTGGACTGAGTGACTAACACTTTCACTTTCTTCCGTGATCCTCCAAGATCTTGATTCAGCAAGGTCTTGACCAAGGGGACTGAAGTAGGAAAAGTTTCAACAGACTGAACATTTGCTGTAGCCCATTTGTACGATTGTGACTTTATTTTTAAATAAAATTTTTAAAAAAGTTTAAATATTTGTATTGGAGTATAGTTGATTGACAGTGTTGTTGTGTGGACTTCCCTGGCGAGTCAATGATAAAGAATGTTCCTGCCAATGCAGGAGACCCAGGTTCCATCCCTGGGCTGGGAAGATCCCTGGGAGAAAGGAGTGGCAACCCATTCCAGTATTCTTGCCTGGGAAATCCCATGGACAGAGAAGCCTGGTGGGCTACACAGTACATTGGGTAGCAAAGAGCCAGGTAAGACTGAGCAATTCAACAACAACAAATGTTGTGTTGGTTTCAGATGCACAGCAAAGTGATTCAGTTATACATCTATGTGTATCTATTCTTTTTCAATTTTTTTTCCCATTTAGGTTATTACAGAATACTGAGCAGAGTTCTCTGTGCTATATAGTAGGTCCTTGTTGGTTATCCATTTTGAGTATAGCAGCGTGTGCATGTCAGTCCCAAACTCCCTAACTATCCCTCCTCACACTCTTCCCCGTGGTAACCATAAATTCTCTCTATGTCTGTGAGTCTGAAGCAATTGTGACTTTAGTAACAGGTTAACCAATCAGAGCCTTCTACCAGGGCTGTCAGATGCAGAAACCAGGGGCCCAAGGGAAGTGGTGTATATTCCCTCCACGTGGCGTGGTACTTTTGCATCTATTTAAAAATGATATTTCAAATTACTAAACAGGATCGAGGGAATGTTTTTCACTGTTGGGCTTTAAGGCTTTAAGTCTGTTTTCTTTTTCAAAACTATCCCATTTCCCTTATCTCTCTCCCTTTCCCTCTTGAGCTGTGCTATTGAAAGGCAAATTTCCTGGAGGGTTAGGGAGGCGGGTGTCAAGAATTAGCATATCAAACAAACCCAATAAACCGAATAGAAATTAGCAGAATCCCGACTCTGACATGGAGTTGCTGTACTAAATTGAGGTTAATGTGACCCTGTCCTTTCTATTTTAAACAAAGCTGGGGAAATAGAGCAAGTTCTATTCCATCGCCCTCTGGGTCCATTGACATTTACCCCCAGTGGTGAAAATAAAAACAACAAAAGAAAAGGGGGGGCGGGTGGGGAAGAAAAAGAAAAAAAAAAAGATCTCAAACATGTTAGTGGAATATATATGTATATTTTCTGATATATAACTTAATAAAAGTTTATGGACCCAGGATAAGGGAGCCACACTGAACAGATGCACTGGGACTGAAATATGGTCCAATTAAGTCTGTAACAGGGTGAGCTTTACTTTGAACATTCTCCAAGTTGAAATGAAAGCTTCGCAGAACAGATAAATCAGCCAGCATAAAATAAAAATGCTGATCTGGCACCATTCCCAAAAGGATGGGAGGAGGGACTTGAGGGCTGGGTAGGAAGGGGAGGATGGAGACGGGGGCTTCAAGTCAGCCAGGCATCCTTATTGGAGGCTCAGACAGTCAGTGCTCTGTGTCAGTAAATAAACAGCAGCTATTTAAGCCTTTCCAATTAATGCCTTCTGTGGCAGCTATTTATCTATTGAGGGGATGGAAGGGATTACCTAATGCAATTAAACTGTTTGCTAGCAGTGCCTTCAAAAGTGTCTTGCCTATAGGCAGGTGGTTTAAGGCCAGCCTTCCTGCTGAGAGAAGTTCGGTCTGAGAAACTGGACAGCCATCCTTACCTGAGCTGCCCATCTATCACCCGCAGTCAGATCACCTTCTGAAAGCATTTGCTGTCCCTCCAACTCTTAGGACAATGGATAGAATTCCTTCTAGTCTCTCTCTTTATTCTCTTCACTTCCCTGAGATGTCATCCCCATCCCCACTCTTTCTATCTGTTCTGTAAGTTCGGTTTCTCTGCAGAGCGTGCCATTTTAGCTGTTGCTTAGTTGCTGAGTTGTGTCCAACTCTTTGTGACTCCGTGCACTGAAGACTGCCAGGCTCCTCTGTTCATGGGATTTCCCAGGCAAGAATTCCAAAGTGGGTTGCCATTTTCTTCTCCAAGGGATCTTCCCAACCCAGGGATCAAACCAGCATCTTTTGCTTTGGCAGGCAGATTCTTTACCATTGAGCCACAAGGACCCCTAGGAAGCCCTCAGGACATCCAGAATCCCAGCTAGAGAATCACTGACTCTCCTGAATTCTCAATGAGGTCTTGTATGATTATGATGGAGGACTTGCCTTTGAGCACCAGATGCCCAACTCCTTGGTATGATTTTCAGGTAAGGCAGGAAGATCCAAACTTTCGGGCCTGACATGTAGCCTGAGAAATCAAGCGATCTCATTTGGCACCAGTCAGATAAACAGACAAAGCTATGAGATACATCTTTCCTGCTTCCCCTCTTAATATTCAGGCTTCCCCGGTGGCAAAGTGGTAAAGAATCTGCCTGCAGTTCAGGAGACATAAAGAGATGTGGGTTCGATCCCTGGGTCAGGAAGATCCCCTGGAGGAGGGAAATGGCAGCTCACTTCAGTATTCTTGCTTGGAGAATCCCATAGACAGAAACCCTGATGGGCTACAGTCCATGGGGGTCACAAACACTTGGCCAAAACAGAAGTGACTGAGTATGCACACATACGCACTTCTAATACTCTAGAATCTCAGTTCCACGAGGGGAGAGAATGTGTTTTATTCACTGCCATGTTTACAACATAACACTCTCTCAGCAATAAGAGAGGGATAACATTTGTTGAGGGATTTCATTGGTGGTCTAGTTGTTAAGAATCTGCTTTTCAATGTTGGGGACTCGGGTTCAATCCCTGCTCAGGGGACTTAAGATTCCATATGCTGTGGGTCAACTAAGTCTGCATGCCACAACTAGAGAGCCCTTCCCACAACCTACAAAGATCCCACGTGCTGCAGCTAAGACTCAGTGCAGTCAAATAAACAACTGGTTTTAAAAATTTTGTTGAATGAATAAGAATTATTATAACCCATTTTACTGATGAGAAACTGAGTCCAAGACATTTTGACTGATTGTCCTGGTCTGCATCAGGACAGAAGAGGCTAGATTCAAACTAGGTTCCCCTAACCCCATAGCTCATGTCTTTCCACATGCATTTGGTTGTGATTCTGTTCCTACACCTTGGAGCAGGGCCCCAGCCTCCTGATGCCCACCTGGTGACATTGCAATTGAGCTTTGGGTACCAGTTGGACAAGAGGAGAGGACTGCAGGCTGAGACCAATGGGAGCAGTGTCCCAGTGTCCTGTGCAAACCTTGGGTGTGGCTCCATATGTGCCGGGACCGTAGGGTCATCATTTGTGAAAGGAGATTTACCAGCTGCCTTGGAGAAGCAAAGGCAACCCACTGCAGTATTCTTGCCTGGAAAATGCCATGGACGGTGGAACCTGGCAGGCTACAGTCCATGGGGTCACAAAGAGTCAGACGCGACTGAGCAACTTCACTTCACTTTAGAGAGAGAGTGTGAGAAGCAAATGAGACCCTGGGAGGGAATGGGAGTTGAAAAGCCAAGGTGTGATATTCACCTCTGAATGCAAAATGTTCAATACAAAGGCCTGTAGCTTCCCCAATAAGGGGGACGACAAAGAAAGGGAGACAGAGGTGAATGGCTCCCATCATTTCATGACTGTAGTAATCAGCCTGATTATTTGCTGCTCCATTCTGAACCCCCTTCCTTCCCCACTTCTCCAAGAAAAGGAGATTATTTTTAATTACAGTTTTACCCTGGATTAATGAACCTCCACAATAAGTTAATGAGCAGGACATGGCACTGAGAGACAGTGCATTTGATTATTTTCAGAGACTTTCTTAAGCTTCATTATTTCCAGGCCAGCCCTGCACAGTCCCCATGGTCTGGGTGAAGAACACGGGAGAGATACCAAGGATTTCTGGGGTGTTCTATGTGTGATACCTGAGACCCTGCTGTGTGAAAGAAACACTCTGTCCCTTCATGAAAGGAAAGCCCAACACTTCTGGGAATCCTCCTGGCAGTTCTCCAATGGAGAAAATTCTCTGATGTAACCTAGCAGCTGAAATAAACTTAATAATTACCATGGAACAAGAAAGAAAATTCCTGCTTCTCTGTGTCCTCTGTTTCCATTTTTTGTTTGGATTCTATCATCACACATTGGATTCTTGCAACAAGTTCCTGATGGATACTCTAGCACGTTGTGTGTTGTTGTGTTTAGTTGCTCAGTTGTGTTCAACTCTTTGTGACTCCATGATCTGTAGTCTGCCAGGCTCCTCTGTCCATGGGATTCTCCAGGCAAGAATACTGAAGTTGGTTGCCATTTCCCTCCTCCAGGGGATCTTCCCCACCCAGGGATTGAACCTGGGCCTCCTGTGTTTCCTACATTGTAGGCCAGTTCTTTAGCTGCTGAGCCACCAGGGAAGTCCTAGTGTAACTTCCCTTAAAATCCTTCAATGGCTGTCATTGTCTTGAAACATAAAATCCAAACACTTTGGTTCATTATGATCAGAATTTTGCCTCCCTTTCCTGAGAAACTACACAACCTTGTTCTTTTGTGCTCCTAGCATTTAAGTGGTGTTCCTTCTGACTGTAAAGCCTTTTTCATCTTCATCTTCTTGACCCCTCAGGACAAATTAGGGGGAAGCTTTGCCTGACCTTGCGAGGCAACTCAGGAGTCTCAGCAATCATCCCAGATCACTGTGCATGCAAGTCAGAAAATGAAGTAGGTCCCTGTAAAGTATTCTGTTTCCTCTAGGCCTGCTCGTGTGACCAGCCTGAAAACATCACACAGCCTTAATTATTCACCTTTGTGTACTCAATTTGATACAAATATACTGCAGATTATCAGCAAATGTTGGTTTTCACTGAATTAGAAAATGAATGGCTTCCCTAGTGACGCAGTCAATAAAGAATCCATGTGCAAAGCAGGCGACCTAGGTTCAATTTCTGGGTTGGGAAGATCCTCTGGAGGAGGGAAATGGCAGCCCATTCCAATATTCTTGACTGGAAAATCCCATGGACAGAGGAGCCTGGAGGGCTACAGTCTACGGGGTTGCAAAGAGTCAGACACCTGAGGGACTAAGCATAGCACAGAGAATGAATGATTGAACAATTAAGTTAGAGAAGAATCTATATTGATTGGAAGTGAAGAGAATTAACATTCCTTGAGCTTTCCTCCCCCAGGCCACCCTAGGGGATGTTATATTGAAAACCTGAATTCTATTTTTCTCCCCTACTCTCCAGCTTGCTACACGTCTCTCAAGGTCCATTAGATTTTGCTGCAGTAACAAGCATTCCCAAATTTTCATTGACTTAACACAATAATGTCACTCTTGCCACATGTCAATTGTCATTGTCTGGGTGGCTCTCTGCACATGCATACTAAGTCACGTCAGTCACATCCTATTCTTTGCAACCCAGTGGACTATATAGTCTGCCAGGCTCCTCTGTCCATGGGATTCTCCACACAATAATACTGGAGTGGGTTGCCATGGCCTTCTCCAGGGGATCTTCCTGACCCAGGGATCAAACCTGCATCTCTTATGTCTCCTGCATTGGCAGGGAGTTTCTTTACCACTAGAGTCATCTGGGAAGCCTCCTGGGCAGCTCTATGTCCCATAATTAATCAGAGACATAGAATGATAGGGGCTCCATCATCTTGTAGAATGATGAGAAAGTCTAGAGAACTGTACAAGGCCTTTTGCTACCTCAACCTAGAAATGATGAAGACTAACATTTCATGGGCCAGAGGTAGTCACAAAGCACATCTAACTGCAAGGGGTCTACAACATGCAGGGGAGCCAAAAAACCTTTTCATGAACCTTACCATCTCTGCCATACTGACCTTAATTAAGTCCTTTTTCCACTCCTGGGTTCAAAGAACACTATGTTCACATTATGTGGCAGCCTGGATAAGAAGGGAGTTTGAGGGAGAATGGATACATTTACAAGTATGATTGGGACCTCTCAGGTAGCTCAGCAGTAAATAATCTGCCTGCCAATGCAGGAGATGGGAGTGTTCAATCCTTGGTCAGGAAGAATCTTTGGAGAAGGAAATGTCCATCCACTCCAATATTCTTGCCTGGGAAATCCCATGGACAGTGGAGCCTGGCGGGCTATAGTCCATGGGGTCACAAAGAGTTGGCCATGACTTTAGGACTAAATAACAATAACAACATGTATGATTGAGTCTCTTTGCTGTGTATCTGAAACTATAATATTGCTAATTGGCTAAATGCCAATATAAAATAAAAAGTTTAAAAAAAGAATATTGTGTCCAGCTTTACCATTACATAAATGGGGAAACATACTTCCCCCATCTCTGACATTCATGGTGTAATTAATGCTAAAATTTGCTATGTGTCTGGATCTTTCTGGACCTTGTTAACTTGGTTTAATGGCTCTGCTAGGGACCTGAATCCATCTCCTAGACATCCAATCATAGCTAATTTCATCTGCCTTCTCCTCTGTGGGGTTAGTTCACCTTCAAGCCTTTACATGGCTTCAGGAAAGGATAGTTCTTTATCCCTCTACATCTTTATCCCCTCACATTTTTCCCTTTAAAAAGCTGTGTGACCATCTTCCTTGAAATTAGTTCTACTTATTAGCATGTATCAACCCTCATGGGAGAAAACTCTGTGATGACAGCTATGATGCTATGATGCAAAGAGCATTTCTAAGATTGTAGACTGTGTTGACCTAAGGCTTCATGTTGCTTTGCATGGGTACCGCCATCTCATGCCTGTCATGCATAGACCATATAACATTCCCATTCAAATTGGTTTAGGATTCTAAAGTTCAATTTCAGCCTTGGCCAAGAAATGATAAAAAAAAAAAAAAAAAGGAAACTAGTGTATCTAGTGTTTTGTCCTCAGCAGAATAAAATGTGACACTTAGACAGAATAAGTCACAGAAATAGCTGTAATTCTGAATCTATAGCAATCCGATTATCCAAGCAGAGCAAAGGGCTAAGGTCTAGGAGGCCCAGGAAGGTTGCATGCCATATGTGGTTACCAAGGTTTAGAGGTTTATTTTTAGAAGAACAGCATGGTGAGTTGCTATATCTGTTTGACCCAAGAGAGAACCCTAGAAAAAAAAAATGCTGTCTCAATCAGAATTGAAGGAGTTGGTGTCTATAGGGGTTTGTTGTAAGTATAATTAATAAGCCAAGCTATTTTTATTAGAATCAGTCTGTTGCCAACATTAGAGAGACAGAGCACGTATGATATGTTCTCTGCCCTCCAGCAGCTTCCATGTGGACTAAAGAAGAAAGCCAGTATAAGATGCTGAGAGCAGCTCAAATTTCAAGCCAAGATGTACTCCTTACTATCATCTTAGGAACTCAGAGGGGACACAGTGGGCTGAGGGCGTCAGGGAAGGTTAATAAAGTGGGCAGATCAGAGTGATAACAGAAAGGTAGAAGGTTGTATGAAAGGACAGAAGGAACAGCATAGCTACTGTGGGGTAGTGAAATTATACAAGCAGTTGGGTAACTGTGAAATAATCGATCTGTTAAGGGGATAACAGAAGATTTTAAGGAGAAATTTCCAAGCCAATTAAAAGTAACATCTTCCTCTTTAGAACCCTAAAGCGACCTCTCTTTAATGGTCATGACTTTCATCTTCATTTGAGATCTGTGAGTTTGATACTTACCCACATTTTCAGAGTTCAAACACTCTGAAAATAATTTTGTTCTTCTCCTTCCTTCCCATTGGTTCTAGCATATGGTGTCATATTTAGAAAGCACCCAGGATGTGTGTGTGTATATATATATATATATATATATGCATTGAGTTGAAATGAATTGAATTGAATTGGACTACAGCTAAATTTGAGAGTCTTATGGCCAGCAGAAGTGTACTAAGGGAAAGTGCTGCCTGTAATTTTCAACACAAGCTAAGGAGTCTGGTCTTTATCCTGAAACCAAGGGGGAGACATTGATTGTGGGCAAATGTGTTATATGTGTAAAAGTCAGTAAGCAACTGGCTAAAGCAGAGAGAGTCAAGGGGCCTAGAGACCTTTATGCATGCCTTGAAATTACCCAGGGGCCAGCCTCAGGTGATGTGAAGACTATGAGCTCAAATCCTCACAGAAACCAGGCAGATTCCTGAGACAAGAGAAGGTAATTAGGCATGTTCTTTTGGCAGTTCCACTATTTAGTTCTACTAAAAGAAATAGCTCTGTCCAGTTTTGTGGACACTTGAGGTCTTCTTAACCTGTCTTGTCATTCTCCTGATTTCAATAGTCAGAGTTGCAGAGGAATGATTCTTTCCTATTAGAGAAACAGCAATCTGAACATAACATAAATGGTAGCTAACAGTGGACCTCAATGCCAGAAATACTGTGAAGAGTTGGGGGTGCTGGGATGGACCGGTGTCTACACTCCAGCCTAAAGGGGTAACTGTTATTTAGCTATAGCTGATGGTTAATAAGTAGAAATATGCTGATCATCAGATCTTACTTTTGAAGGAAAAATGGAAATCCAGAATTCTCAGGATCTAAAAATTCTCTGGATCTTAAAGTATTGACACAGATCTATTTAAAACACCGTAGGTGCGGAGCAAAACAGAGCTGTGGATCCCCACATTTTTTGGTTTCTTAGTATAAAAAGAATGAATCTGGAGTCAAAAACCTAGATTTGTAATCCCAGCTAACAATCACTGACATTGAGCAAGTTCCTTTACCTCTTTGAGCCCAAAAAACTTAAAATAAAAAATGCAGATAATACTTCTCTCCTTGCAGGGATGTGTTCATGTTCAGTCACTAAGTGATGTCTAACTCTTTGCAACCCCATGGACTGCAGCACACCAGACTTCCCTGTCCTTTACTATCTCTCAGAGTTTGCTTAAACTCATGTCCATTGAGTTGGTGATACCATCCAACCATCTCATCCTCTGCCGTCCCTTTCTCTTCCTGCCTGCAATCTTTCCCAGCATCCAGCATGCATCTTTTCCAATGAGTTGGCTCTTTGCATCAGGTGGCCAAAGTATTGGAGCTTCCACTTCAGTATCAGTACTTTTAATGAGTATTCAGGGTTGATTTCCTTTAGGATTGACTGGTTTGATCTTCTTTCTGTCCAAGGAACTCTCAAGAGTCTTCTCTAGCACTACAAACCAAAAGTATAAATTCTTCAGTACTCAGCCTTCTTTATTGTTCATCTCTCACATCCTTAAATGACTACTGGAAAAACCATAGTTTTGACTAGGTGGACCTCTGTCAGCAAAATGATGTCTCTGATTTTCTGTACATTATCTAGGTTTGTCACAGCTTTTCTTCCAAGGAGCAAACGTCTTTCAATTTTGTGGCTGCAGTCCACCATCAACTGTGATTTTGGAGCCCAAGAAAATAAAATCTATCACTGTTTCTACGTTTTCCCATGTATGTGCCATCAAGTGATGGGACCGGATGCCATGATCTTCGTTTTTTGAATAAGTTTTAAGCTGGTTTTAAGAGAGGTGGCTCCCTTGCAGGTAGGTGAAAATTAAATGAGATGATAAGTAAACTCTAAGTGTTATTGAAAAACAAAAACAAAATACCACTTTAAATCTTGAAATCTGGAGTGCCAGGTTATAAGAGTGCAGTTCCTTGGGAGGGGATGGGTTAGGCCCAAAGATATGTGGGTTCAACTTGGGGCAGTTGTGAGGTTGATGCTTTGGTGACAGTGCTCCAAGAAATTGCTTGGTCATAGAAAGCATCTGAAACCAAGGCAGGGAAAGCACCTTTGGTCACTGTTCTCTAAGACACTGCCAGCTGTAATCAGTGGTCCATGCAAAGAAAGGGTACCTCTGCAAGTGAAGCGTCTGTGATGTTTAGATAATCACAGCTCCTCTCAGATGTGTGTTAAGTACAGAGCCTTGGGAATGAAGAGTGTTCCATGTGTCAAGTTGAACCAGTAGAAAACAACAGCAAAATCAAGAGGTAAAGATGATAAACACAGGCAGATCCTGGTCTCCCACCTCTGGAGAGGCTTGACATCTGTCCTATCTTTAAAGCCCAGCTTGCATTTGGTCTCAGTTTGATAAGCTCTTGCTGAAAGCCCTTTTTCATGTCCTCGGTTTTCACCATGGTTGACTGGCTGAGCCACCAGAAATTATCCTACAAAAAGACAGAGCCGATGTTGAATGGTTTTGGCTGAGATTTTCTTTCCAGAGTTAACCCTCTTCCATCATTTGCATCTGTTGCAATCTATTCTTCACAGAGGGGCCAATCATAAAAACTAATATAATTGAGGGGCAGGTTGGATGTCTTGTAAACCCTGTCTGTATATATCTAAATATATGGGGTTTCCAGTGGGAGCCTTACTTATATTCAGAGGTGCATGGGTATGTTTGATTGAGCAAGCCCACCCAAAGGGGAGAAAGAGGGCCAATGCAACCCGTAGCAAAATCTTCTCCTGGGTAGGGGGTCAAGGTGAGTGGGTAACTATGAAGAGAGTGTGGAAGTTGTCCCTCCAGTGGGGCCCACAGGATCCCCATGCTTCATGCACAGATACAGGATGATAAGATGGTTTGGAGTGATCAGACCTACTGAAAACCCTGTACAACACTGAGGCACAAGATTCTGTACCCTTGATATATGAGGGTTCCTTATATCCGAGGGTATACAGAAGAGAGCTCACTCCCAAACTCATCGCTGACCACCACAACTATCCTGTCATGAGGTAGGACTGCAAGACCAAGTAAGTCTCTAAAAAATCTGAAGTTAAAATTTAACTTGTGATCCTGTTTTTTGTTACTGCTGTTGTTTATTGCTAAATATAGTAACTGTACGATGACGTTTCTACTCTTCCGGGGACATAAAACTACCTCATTGAAGCAGTGTCTTCAAGCAGCCCTTGGGGTTTTTGCTGGGGGCTGGGTTGTGTAGCCTGGGGTGAGAAGCAGTTTAATGTCATTGAAATGACTATTACTGACAGTGTGATACCATTAGTTCCACAGGCTTGTGAATTTTGGGAAAACTTAGGTTCTATGTTGATATATTTTTACAAAAAACTTGAAAAATATTCGTAATTGACCTTAAGACAGCTCTTGCACTGATTTTTTATTAAAGTATAATTATATACAGTAAAATTTATACTTAATAGTATACAGTTTACATACAGTCATACAATCAAGATATGGGAAATTCCATCATCATTGCAATTCTGCTGTGCCCTCTTGTAGTCAATATTGTTATTTTAATATATTCAGACAAAGTATTTGACAAAATTTAACATACATAGATCATAAATCTCTAATTTAGCTAGATATAGAAGGAATCTTTCTTAGGACAAGGCAATATGATACAGAAACAGTATGACACTAAAAATTTGGTAAAACATACTTAATGGTGAAATATGAAAATACAAGCAAATGACACCAAATATCACCTTTTCGACATTATCCCAGGGAATCTTATCCACATTGGCAGGTGGGTTATTCACCACTAGTGCCACCTGGGAAGCCTCTTATATGCTGCTAGCAGGAATTTAAAATGGTACCGTCTGGAAAATAGTTTGGAAGATTTTTAAAAAGTCCAATAGATACCTATCAGAAGACCTACCAATTGTACTCCCAGGAATTTAGCCAAGAGAAATGAAAGCATGTGTCCAAACAAACACACGTACTTCTGTTTATTTATTATGGTCCCCACAATGGAAAACAACTCAAAAGTCCATCAACAGGTACATGGATGAACAAATCATAGTATATCCATACCATGGAATACTACTAAGTAATAGAAAAGAGAATTATTAAGATTCACAGTAACATAATACTTCAAATAACCCAAATGTTGACAGTAAAATGAAGCAATTTCAGTGAGTCATATGATGGAGTGCCATAGGGCAAGGAAAATGAACAACTATCATTATAGCAATGATATGGATAAATTTACAAACATAATATCGAGGGGAGAATATCAGACACAAAAGAATAAATACTCTAGATTTTTATGTATATAAAGTTTTTAAAAAAAGAGAAAAGGTAAAATATATCTATTGTGATAAACCTTCAGGATAGCGATTACTTTTGGGAAAAGGTGTTCATGCCTAAGAAGGGGTGAGAAGCAGGTTTTGGGGTGTCAGAAATTGTCTGTTTCTTGATACAGGTTATGGATTTAAAAGTGTGCTCATGTTGTCAAAATTTATCAGTCTATACTATTATTTTTCTTTCACTGTATTTCTACTATATGTCACTAAAATAGTTGATTGTACAAAGTTTAAAAAGAAACTAAAGAGGTATGAATGGTCTTGGTTCCTGATATTTAATACATCCACTATTTCTCTCTCTCTCTCTCTTTAAATATGTATATATATATTTGGATTGTGAACTCTAAATTACTAATGCAAGATCCCAGTACTGTTATGGGTTCACTTTGCTTTTCCATATAGACTCTGGACTCATTAAGGGTAAAGACCATGTCTTTTTTTTTCTTTTTTCGAGACACAGAAAACAAATTTATGGTTGACAAAGTAGAGGGACAGAAGGATAAATTAGCAGTTGGTATTAAAATATGCAGACTACTATATATAAAATAGACAACCATAAGGACCTACCATATAGCACAGGGAACTATACTCAATAACCTATCATGGAAGAGAATGTTAAAAAAATATATATGTATATAACTGAATCACTTTGCTTTACACTGAAACTAACATGACATTGTAAATCAACTGTTTTAATAAAAATTAAGAACAGTAAAGTATAGGAAACAAATTTAAATCAGGGGCTAGGTAAGGTACCATAAGGGAAAGATATAAGAATCATTAAAAGCACCAAAAAGCAACCTCTTTTACCTTTTGCATAAAGATTAACTAGTAAATGTTAACATAGAGAACTGTTAAATAACCTGAAATCAGGTGAGCTATTTATTAACAGTTAATAGCAAGCTCATCTATATGGCAAAATAGTGAGAAGATTTATGAGCACAAGTGACACACCGAAAAAGCCTGGTGATAGCTAGTTGTCCAGAAAAGAATTTTCTTAAATCATCTTTGTTTATCACTTCATGAAGCTTTTCTGATTTTCTTTCAATGCTGTGTTTTCTTGTCCCCATAAAGATACTATCTCTTCAGTCATCCAGTCAAAAATTTTGATTTGGGAAATAGAGTCACCACATAATAACTGAATCATAATCCATGTATATAATAGTTATGAAATTAATCATAATATCAATTAGAAATAATTTCTTAATTTATATGTCACAGTATTAAACAATATTTATTTTTAAGTATTTAAGCTTCCCTGGTGGCTCAGGCAGTAAAGAATTAGCCTAAAATGAAGAATACCTGAGTTTGATCCCTGGGCTGGGAAAATCCCCTGGAGAAGGAGATGGCAACCCACTCTAGTATGCTTGCCTGGGAAATCCCATGGACAGAGGAGCCTGGTAGGCTACAGTCCATGGGATCACAAAGAGTCAGACATGACTAAGTGACTTTGATTTTAGTAAACTTATATATTAAACAATACTTATTAAAGTGATTGTGTTCCTGCATGGACTTTTGAAGTCTCACTGATATTTATTTCAATCCATTAGTTAAAGGCTACAACACCCTGTAGATACTTTAAAAAATCAAAGAGTCTCAGAGTCGGCTCAGGAGCCCCAAACACTCCAGACTTAAAGTATTTATGGTGATTTCTTCTATGATTCTGGGACCAGGAGAGGCATAAAACAGTGGTTAAGATTCAGACTCTGGGGCCAGGATGACTTTGATTTAATCCTGCCTCTCCACCTCTGAGCTGCATGAACTTGGGCAAGTTGCTTAACTCTGTTAAGCCTCAATTTGAATCTTTGAAATTGAGATAATGATTGTTATCTCACAGGATTATTATGGGAATTAAATGAGATCATGTATCTAAAGTGCTTTGTACAGCATACACCAGGTATTAAACACTGCAAGAATCATAGCAGTCAGTATTTCTAACTATTTATTTGGGGGAATAAACCCTCAGGGCTGACATACACATTCACATACATCTAGGACTATTTACTTACTATAGAGGTGTGTGAACATGTCACACTCTTCTCTCCAAGATCCATCTCTGTTTCTGGCCTAAACCAGAAGTGTGAGTCAAAGGCACTTTGAGCTAAATGAAAGGTCAATCAAGCTCTGTAAACAGTATCAGGATCCTCTGGGGAGGGGAAGAGGGAGAGCAATCTGAACATGCTGAGTTACTCAAAGGGAGCTATTCTAGACCACTGGATAATGTAGGTTGCCAGATTATTTAGGATTCTGGGATATAGGGGTGGGTGTACCCCAGGGTGGGACTTTCCAGCGGTGCTAGTGGTACAGGACCTGCCTGCCAATGCAGGAGACACAGGTTCGATCCCTGGCTTGGCAAGATCCCCTGGAGCAGGAAATGGCAACCCACTCCAGTATTCCTTCTGGGGTAATTTCATGGATAGAGGAGCCTGGTTGCTTCCATGGAGTCACAAAGAGTTGGACACGACTGCGAAACTGAGCAGGTATACATGTATCCCAGGTTAGAGAGCATGCCGCTGCCTCTACCAGACTTGGTGGCTCTTTCTCACTTGTCTCTTGTCTGCTTGCTTGTGAGTGGGACAGGCTGAGAATTTGCACGGGAACAGGTACACTTAAAGAGTGGCTCATTTTAACCAGAATGGGTATTGAGAAACTTGCCATGAAAGCACTAGAAAATTTGGACTCCACTGCAAAGTAATTCAGTAAAATGTAGTCATGTTTTGCAGGTTAGTAGACAATTATGCTGGGCTTCCCAGGTGGTACTGCTGGTAATGAACCTGCCTTCCAATGCAGGAGACATAAGACATGTGGGTTCATTCTCTGGATTGGGAAGATCTCCTAGAAGAGGGCATGGCAACCCATTCCAGTATTCTTCCTGGAGAATTCCATGGACAGAGGACTTGATGGGCTACAGTCTGTAGGGTTGCAAGGAGTTGGACATGACTACAGTGACTAAACACATACATACACACAATTATGTAAGAAAGTAAAAAATCTGTGGACATAGTCTTGGGTGATGGGTCACTAGTTGCCTCTGTGACTCATTTGTGACTGTGCTAATGGCTGCCTGGATAAAGAGGTGTCCCATGTATGCTAAGTCACTTCAGTCGTGTCCAACTCATTGCGACCCCATAGACTATAGCCCATCAAGCTCCTCTGTCCATGGCATTCTCCAGGCAAGAATACTGGAATAAGTAGCCATGCCTTCTTCCAGGGGATCTTCCCATCCCAGGGATGAAACCTTTGTCTCCTGCACTGGCAGGCAGGTTCTTTACCAATAGCACCACCTAGGAAGCTCAGAAAGGTGTTAACACTGGTGAAATAACAATGGCTGACACATGATCAATGAATATGAATTTCAATACATTATTGGGGGAACAAAGTTACTGAAATGCAAGCGAATTTGAGATAGAGACTCAAAATGTAATAACAGGTTATGTAAGCATCTGTAACCTATGGGAGAAGTCTGAAGGAACACCATCTAGATTTGCAGTTACCTAGAAGATGGATAGAAAGAAAATGAACATAAAACCATGATATATTTTAACCATTGAACATCTTCAGAAGTTGATGGAACACTGTAGAACTTTGTTTTCTTAAGTTATGCTCTAGTGACAAGTCTTTCCTGCTCTCTTAATTAAAATTAATGGCTCCTTTTTCTGAGTTCCTAGAACACAGGTTCTTATTCTACTTTTAAGCACATGTTTCATCTTATTATAAAGCATAGTCTTGTTTATGGTTTTATCACTCGTTGGAAAAGACTCTGATACCAGGGAAGATTGAGGGCAGGAGGAGAAGGGGGCTACAGAGGATGAGATGGTTAGATAGTATCACCAACTCAATGGACATGAGTTTGAGCAAACTCTGGGAGATAGTGAAGGACAGGGAATCCTGGCATGCTGAATTCCATGAAGTTGCAAAGAGTTGGATATGACCGAGCGACTAAACAACAATAATAAAAAACCAGTTAAGTGCAGTCCTAAGATGGTGGAGGAATAGGATGGCGAGACCACTTTCTCTTCCACAAATTCATCAAAAGATCATTTGAACACTGAGCAAATACCACAAAACATCTTCTGAACACTTCCAGAGGACATCAGGCACCCAGAAAGGCAGCCCATTGTCTTCGAAAGGAGGTAGGACAAACTATAAAGGATAAAAGTAGAGACAAAGAATTAGGGATGGAGACCCATCCCAGGGAGGGAGTCTTGAAAGAGAAGTTTCCAAACACCAAGAAATCCTCTCACCGGCGGGTGTGTGGGGAGTTTTGGAATCTCAGAAGGCAATGTAGCCAGGAGGAAAAAAATAAATAAATACAACCCACAGATTATGCACCTAACTGCAACTCCCAGTGGAGAAGTAGCCCAGATGCTTGCGTCTGCAAGCAGGGACTGAACAGCGAGGTGCAGGCTGCATTGCTTAGGGTAAGGACCCGAATTGAATGCCCTGAGGACAATCTGAGGGAACTAACGTGAGATAACAACCCAAACTGTGGGATAGCCAGAGAGAAAAAAAAAAAAAGGGGGGGGGGGGGGGGAAGAGAGAGAGAGAGACAGAGAGAGAACTTTCCCTTGAAAAGCTCTAACCTAAGGCAAGGCAGGGCCGGCTCACAGGACAAAGAATTAAAAGAGACACGTGTACCCCAATGTTCATCGCCACATTGTTTACAATAGCCAGGGCATGAAAGCAACCTAGATGCCCATCAACAGATGGATGGATAAGAAAGCTGTGGTACATATACACAGTGGAATTTCTCGGCCATTTAAAAGAATACATTTGAATCAGTTCTACTGAGGTGTACAAAACTGGAGCCTATTATACAGAGTGAAGTAAACCAGATGGAAAAACAGCAGTACAGTATACCAATGCATATATATGGAATTTAGAAAGATGGTAATGATAACCCTGTATGCGAGACAGCAAAAGAAACACAGATGTATAGAATAGTCTTTTGAGCTCTATGGGAGAGGGCAAAGGTGGGATCATATGGGAGAATGGCATTGAAACATGTAAATTATCATATGTGAAATCAATCGCCAGCCCTGGTTTGATGCTTGATACAGGGTGCTCAGGGCTGGTGCACTGGGATGACCCAGAGAGATGGAATCAGGAGGGAGGTGGGAGAGGGGTTCTGGAAGGGGAACACATGTATACCCATGGCGGATTCATGTCAATGTATGGCAAAACCAACATGCTAATGTAAATAAAATAAATAAATAAAATAAAATAAAAAAGAACTGAGTGAATACCAGAGGAGAGCTAGCCAGCTGCAGACCAGCCCATCCCCCACTGGAGGCAGGGAGGCAGGCAGGCAACAGCCAGAGCAGGAAGGAAAGGGACAAACTTGGCCCCCCAGAGATGGCATCCCCTATCAAACTGTAAGCAAGCTCCCAGTGGCTAACCAAGTCTTCCTGGGATCCTGGGCGGTTGACATCCATCAGGAGATTCACAGGCAGAGATCAGCTCCCCAGAAGAGACAAGCGGCACACCTGAGACGACGCTCCCACTGCGCACCCAGGAAACTGAGTGGCTGGGACCAGGGAGGTGATAAGACGCATTGCCCAGTTGGGAAGAGTGTGTTCGCCAAGCACCTGGTCACCTGAGCTGCTTGGACCTGGGAAGGGCACAAAACACAGGCCCAACTGAGTCTGTGCCTTTGTGGAATGCCCTAGAACCTGAACCTGAGTGGCATAGGTCTGGGAAGTACATGCAACCCAGGGTCTGCAGCCTGGAGCCTGAGCAGTATAGACCGGGAAAGCACACTCTCCTTGAGCAGAGGCAAACCCAGTGTGGCCTAGACACTGCAAGCACTCCCCACACACACCAGTGATATTTGCTTGCAGTAGTCCTCCCTCCCCGCAGCACAACTGAAAAAATGAGCTGAAATAAATGACCACCTTTGCCCCCTTGTGTCAGGGTGGAAGTTAGATACTGGAGAGACTTGCAAGCAGAGGAAGCCAAATAAACAAAGAAGAGGGAACAGCTCTGGAAGTGACAGGTGCAAGAGATTAAAACCCTGTAGTTAGCACTGGCTACATTGGAAGGGGCCTATAGACCTTGAGAGGAAATATAAGGTGGAACAAGGAACTATCTGAAATTGAACTGACCACACTGAACTGCCCTCAACAGCTCCAGAGAAATTCCTAGATATATTTTACCATTATCATTTTTTAAATTTTTAATTTTTTAATACTCCTTTAATTTTCACTTTTAAAACCTACTATTACCTTGAAAAAGACAGACCCTTTTTAAAAGCAAATTTCTTTTTTTAAAATATAACTTTTGCGATTTTGTGTTTTGTTTTGTTTTGTTTTTTTAATATTGAGTTTTTGAGAATCTAACCTCTACTCTAGATTTTTAATCTTTGCTTTTTGGTGTTTGTTATCAATTCTGTACCTTTAAGAATCCAATCTTCAGTACCCATTTTTACTTAGGAGTGGGATTACTGGCTTGATTGCTCTCTCCTCTTTTGACTCTCCTTTTTCTCCCCCAGGTCACCTCTATCTCTCTACTTAACTCTGTGATTCTCTTTGGGTGTTCTGGGCTGTGGAGAAAACTTAGGGAACTGATCACAGGCTAAATTGGTCTCTCTCCGATGTCAACTACAGGAAAGAAACTATTAAAAACTACAAACATATGGAGGCTAAACAACACACTTCTGAATAACCAACAAATCACAGAAGAAATCAAAAAAGAAATCAAAATATGCATAGAAATGAATGAAAATGAAAACACAGCAACCCAAAACCTGTGGGATTCAGTAAAAACCATGCTAAGGGGAAGGTTCATAGCAATTCAAGCCTACCTCAAGAAACAGGAGAGAAATCATATAAATAATTTAACCTTACCCATAAAGCAATTAGAAAAGGATGAAATGAAGAACCCCAGGGTTAGTAGAAGGAAAGAACTCACAAAAATTAGGGCGGAAATAGATGCAGAAGAAACAAAAGAGACCATAGCAAAAATCAACAAATCTAAAAGCTGGTTCTTCAAGAAGATAAATAAAATAGACATGCCATTAGCCAGGCTCATCAAGAAAAAAAGGGAGAAGAATCTAATCAATAAAATTAGAAATGAAAAAGGAGAAATCACAACAGTCAACATAGAAATACAAAGGATCATAAGAGACTACTATCCAAACTCATTCTATGAGGCCACCATCACCCTAATTCCAAAACCCAACAAAGATTCCACAAAAAAAGAAAACTACAGGCCAATATCACTGATGAACTTAGATGCAAAAATCCTTAACAAAATTCTAGCAAATAGAATCCAACAGCACATCAAAAAGATCATACATCATGATCAAGTAGGCTTTATCCCAGGGATGCAAGGATTCTTCAATATTCGCAAATCAATCAATGTAATACACCACATTAACAAATTGAAAAATAAAAATCACATGATTATCTCAATAGATGCAGAGAAAGCCTTTGACAAAATTCAACATCCATTTATGATAAAAACCCTCCAAAAAGTAGGAATAGAAGGAACATACCTCAACATAATAAAAGCTATATATGACAAACCCCCAGCAAACATTATCCTCAATGGTGAAAAACTGGAAGCATTCCCCCTGAAATCAGGAACAAGACAAGGATGCCCACTCTCACCACTACTTTTCAACATAGTTTTGGAAGTCTTGGCCACAGCAATCAGAGCAGATAAAGAAATTAAAGGAATCCAGATTGGAAAAGAAGAAGTAAAACTCTCTCTGTTTGCAGATGACATGATCCTCTATATTGAAAACCCTAAAGACTCTACAAGAAAATTACTAGAGCTAATCAGTGAATATAGCAAAGTTTCAGGATACAAAATCAACACACAGAAATCCCTGGCATTCCTATACACTAACAGTGAGAAATCAGAAAGAGAAATTAAGGAAACAATTCCATTCGCCATCGAAACAAAAAGAATAAAATACTTAGGAGTATTTCTACCTAAAGAATCAAAAGACTTGTATATAGAAAACTATAGAACACTGATGAAAGAAATCAAGGAGGACACAAACAGATGGAGAAATGTACCGTGCTCATGGATTGGAAGAATCAATATAGTGAAAATGAGTATACTACCTAAAGCAATCTATAGATTCAATGCAATTCCTATCAAGCTACCAGAGGTCTTCTTCAAAGAATTAGAACAAATAATTTCTCAATTTGTATGGAAATACAAAAAACCTCGTATAGCCAAAGCAATCTTGAGAAAGAAGAATGGAACAGGCAGAATCAACCTACCTGACTTTAGGCTATACTACAAATCCACAGTCATTAAGACAGTTTGGTACTGGCACAAAGACAGAAATATAGATCAATGGAACAGAATAGAAAGCCCAGAGATAAATACACGCATCTATGGACACCTTATCTTTGACAAAGGAGGCAAGAATATACAATGGAGAAAAGACAACCTCTTCAACAAGTGGTGCTGGGAAAACTGGACAGCCACTTGTAAAAGAATGAACCTAGATCACTTTCTAACACCATACACAAAGATAAACTCAAAATGGATCAAAGATCTAAGCATAAGACCAGAAACTATAAAACTCCTAGAGGATAACATAGGCAAAACACTCTCTGCTATAACCCAAAGCGGGATACTCCATGACCCACCTCCCAGTATATTGGAAATAAAAACACGAATAAACAAAAGGGACCTAATTAAAATTAAAAGCTTTTGCACAACAAAGGAAACTATGAGCAAGGTGAAAAGACAGCCTTCAGAATGGGAGAAAATAATAGCCAATGAAGCAACGGACAAACAATTAATCTCAAAAATATACAAACAACTCCTGCAGCTCCATTCTAGAAAAATAAACAACCCAATTAAAAAGTGGGCCAAAGAACTTAACAGACATTTCTCCAAAGAAGATATAAAAATGGCTAACAAACACATGAAAAGATGTTCAACATCACTCATTATCAGAGAAATGCAAATCAAAACCACAATGAGGTACCACTTTACACCAGTCAGAATGGCTGCCATCCAAAAGTCTACAAGCAATAAATGCTGGAGAGGATGTGGAGAAAAGGGAACCCTCTTACACTGTTGGTGGGAATGCAAACTAGTACAGCCACTATGGAAAACAGTGTGGAGGTTCCTTAAAAAGCTGCAAATAGTCCTGCCATATGACCCAGCAATCCCACTGCTGGGCATATACACCAAGGAAACCAGAATTGAAAGAGCCACGTGTACCCCATTGTTCATCGCTGCATTGTTTACAATAGCTAGGACCTGGAAGCAACCTAGATGCCCATCAACTGATGAATGGATAAGAAAGCTGTGGTACATATACACACTGGAATATTACTCAGCATT
>ML661897.1:31128135-31154378 GCA_007570785.1 Antilocapra americana | reverse complement strand
TGCTGGGCATATACACCAAGGAAACCAGAATTGAAAGAGCCACGTGTACCCCATTGTTCATCGCTGCATTGTTTACAATAGCTAGGACCTGGAAGCAACCTAGATGCCCATCAACTGATGAATGGATAAGAAAGCTGTGGTACATATACACAATGGAATATTACTCAGCATTAAAAAAAAATTCATTTGAAGCAATTCTACTCAGATGGACGAAACTGGAGCCCATTATCCAGAGTGAAGTAAGCCAGAAGCAAAAACAACAATACAGTATATTAACATATATATATGGAATTTAGAAAGATGGTAATGAGAACCCAACATGCGAGACAGCAAAAGGAACGCAGATGTATAGAATAGACTCGTGGACTTTGGGGATGAGGGTAAGGGTGGGATGATATGAGAGAAGGACATTGAAACAAGTTAATTATCATATGTGTAATCAATTGCCAGCCCAGGATTGATGCTCGGGGCTGGTGTAGCGAGATTTCCCGGGGGGGAGGGAGGAGGGAGGGGAGTTCTGGAAGGGAAGCATATGTAAACCCATGGTGATATCATGACATTGTATGGCAAAAACAATAAAAATAAATATATAAAAATAAATAAATAAATAAATAAATAAAAGAGACTACTATCAACAACTATATGCCAATAAAATGGACAACTTGGAAGAAATGGACAAATTCTTAGAAAAGTATAACTTTCCAAAACTGAACCAGGAAGAAATAGATAATCTTAACAGACCCATCACAAGCACAGATATCACAACCGTAATCAGAAATCTTTCAACAAACAAAAGCCCAGGACCAGATGGCTTCACAGCTGAATTCTACCAAAAATTTAGAGAAGAGCTAATATCTATCCTACTCAAACTCTTCCAGAAAATTGCAGAGGAAGATAAGCTTCCAAACTCATTCTGAGGCCACCATCACCCTAATACCAAAACCAGACAAAGATGCTACAAAAAAAAAAAAAGAAAGAAAGAAAGAAAACTACAGGCCAATATCACTGATGAACATAGATGCAAAAATCCTTAATAAAATTCTAGCAAACAGAATCCAAGAACATATTAAAATGATCACACATCATGACCAAGAGGGCTTTATCCCAGGGATACAAGGATTCTTCAGTATTCACAAATCAATCAATGTGATATACCACATTAACAAATTAAAAGATAAAATCCATATGATTATCTTAATAGATGCAGAGATCGCCTTTGACAAAATTCAACATCCATTTATGACAAAATCCCTCCAGAAAGCAGGCATAGAAGGAACATAACCCAACATAATAAAAGCCATATATGATAAACCCACAGCAAAC
This sequence comes from Antilocapra americana, assembly GCA_007570785.1. NCBI lineage: Eukaryota > Metazoa > Chordata > Mammalia > Artiodactyla > Antilocapridae > Antilocapra > Antilocapra americana. The sequence goes on along the minus strand of ML661897.1, from coordinate 31,153,055 downwards.
ATTATCCTCAATGGTGAAAAATCGGAAGCATTTCCTCTAAAGTCAGAAACAAGACAAGGATATCCACTCTCACCACTACTATTCAACATAGCTTTGAAAGTTTTGGCCACAGCAATCAGAGAAGAAATAGAAATAAAAGGAATCCAGATTGGAAAAGAGGAAGTAAAAGTCTCACTGTTTGAAGATAATCCTTTACATAGAAAACACACCATAAATTTACTAGAGCTAATCAATGAATATAGTAAAGTTGCAGGATATAAAATTTACACAGAGAAATCCCTTGCATTCCTATACACTAACAATGAGAAAACAGAAAGAGAAATTAAGGAAAAAATTCCATTCACCGTTGCAACAAAAAGAATAAAATACGTAGGAATAAATCTACCTAAAGAAACAAAAGATCTATATATAGAAAACTATAAAATATTGATGAAGGAAATCAAAGAAGACACAAACAGAGGGAGAAATATACCATGTTCATGGATCAGAAGAGTCAATATAGTGAAAATGAGTATACTATCCAAAGCAATCTATAGATTCAATGCAATCCTTATCAAGGTACCAATGATATTTTTTAGAGAATTAGAGCAAATAATTTCACAATTTGTATGGAATTACAAAAAACTTTGAAAAGCCAAAGTAATCTTGAGAAAGAAGAGTGGAATTGGAGGAATCAACCTGTCTGACTTCAGGCTATACTACGAAGCCACAGTCATCAACACAGTATGGTACTGGCACAAAGACAAAAACATGGATCAATGGAACAAAATAGAAAGTCCAGAGATAAATCCACACACCTACAGACACCTTATATTTGACAAAGGAGGCAAGAATATACAATGGAAGAAGGCAATCTCTTTAACAAGTAGTGCTGGGAAAACTGGTCAACCACTTGTGAAAGAATGAAACTAGAACACTTTCTAACACCATACACAAAAATAAACTCAAAATGAATTAAAGATCTAAATGTAAGACCAGAAACTATAAAACTCCTGGCGGAAAACAAAGGCAAAACACTCTCTGACAAATCATAGCAGGATTCTCTATGACCCACCTCCCAGAGTAATGGAAATAAAAGCAAAAATAAACAAATGAGACCTAATTAAACTTAAAAGCTTTTGCACAACCAAGGAAACTATAAGCAAGGTGAAAGGACAGCCTTAAGAATGGGAGAAAATAATAGCAAATGAAGCAACTGACACAGACTAAATCTCAAAAATATACAAGCAACTCCTGCAGCTCAATTCCAGAAAAATAAATGACCCAATCAAATATAGGCCAAAGAACTAAACAGACATTTCTCCAAAGAAGACATACAGATGGCTAACAAACACATGAAAAGATGCTCAACATCACTCATTATCAGAGAAATGCAAATTAAAACCACAATGGGGTACCATCTCATGCCAATCAGAATGACTGCTATCAAAAAGTTTACAAACAATAAATGCTGGAGAGGGTGCAGAGAAAAAGAAATCTTCTTACACTGTTGGTGGGAATGAAAACTAGTACAGTCACTATGGAGAACAGTGTGGAGATTCCTTAAAAAACTGGAGATAGAACTGCCATATAACCCAACAATCCCACTGCTGGGCATACACACCAAGGAAACCAGAATTGAAAGAGACATGTGTACCCCAATGTTTATCGCAGCACTGTTTACAATACAGGACATGGAAGCAACCTAGATGCCCATTGGCAGACGAATGGATAAGAAAGCTGTGGTACATATACACAACAGACTATTACTCAGCTATTCAAGAATGCATTTGAATCAGTTTTAATGAGGTGGATGAAACTGGAGCCTATTATACAGAGCGAAGTAAGTCAGAAAGAAAAACGCCAATACAGTATATTAACACATATATATGGAATTTAGAAAGATGGTAACAATGCCCCTCTGTGTGAGACAGTGAAAGAGACAAAGATGTGAACAGACTGTTGGACTCTGTGGGAGAAGGTGAGGGTGAGACGATTTGAGAGAATAGCATTGAAACATGTATACTATCGTATGTGAAATAGATCGCCAGTCCAGGTTTGATGCATGTGGCAGGGTGCTCAGGGCTGGTACACTGGGATGACCCTGAGGGATGGGATAGGGAGGGAGGTGGGAGAGGGGTTCTGGAAGGGGAACACATGTACACCCTTGGCTGATTCATGTGAATATATGGCAAAAACCACCACAATATTGTAAGGTAATTAGCCTCCAAGTAAAATTTAAAAAGAAATACATTTTTTTTTGTAAATGGGGATAATAATAGCACCACCCTGAGGGTGTTTTATAAGAATTCAATGAAGCCATATGTAAAAATCTCTAGCCCAGTGTCTTGCATAGGAAAAAAAAAAATTCTATTGATGTTAGCTGTTGTTATCAATAATAAAAATTGAAGTTTACAATTTAAAAAAAAAAACACTTAAGAAACCATGCATGCTCAGTTGCTTGATGTGTCTGACTCATTGCAACCCCATATACTGCGGCCTGCCATGTTCCTCTGTCCATAGGATTTCTTAGAAAAGAATACTGGAGTGCGTTGCCATTTCCTTCTCCAAGGGATCTTCCTATCTCAGAGGTTGAACCCACATCTCCTGATTGCCTGTGTCTCCTTGCATTTGCAGGCAGATTCTTTGCCACTGTCCCACTTGAGAAGAAGCCTTAAGAAACCCAGATCCTGGTAACAAATGGGGATGCTAGTTTATCATGTCCCTTTGCCATGCATCAAATACTCTACCTCATGTATCGCAAATTTATATTCTGCATAGAGTCCATGCAAATATGTTTTTTGGCTTACATAATGTTAAAAAATAAATATTTCTGCTGTCTTTAGAAGGGGCATGATTTTCCCAGGGACATATACTTTCTAGATTTCCATGAGTCAGTATCTTACATCTGTCCTACTTCACCCATTTACATTATTTCTATTACCTTTGCAGGGGTGGATGTAAGATGGTGTTATCTGTTTATCCTCATAAATTTCTCTCAAGATTTCTTGTCCCATTTCTCAGAAGTCTCTATGAAAGAATCCCAGGTGATATTCTATGCAACCAACTCTCTTAAAATATTCTAGGAAGATTTATAGATACAAGTGGTACAGATGAAAGCTGTGTTCATTCTTTCATGGATCCCTTTCACAGCTGGGGCTCCTGGGTATAGAAGGAAACACAGACTCTCTCCTTGAATCCTCCCAACCCTCATCTCCTGTACTCCCCTTCTTAAGAGAAGATGGGGACATCTTTCCTGCTCCCCCAATCTGCTTCATTCAGTATTTCACAAATACTTGCAGGTCACCAACCACATGCTGAGTGCTGTGCAAAGCGCTTAAGAGAACAAAGGAGTGTCTCAGAAGTTACCTGATTTCTTCTTCTGCATACAACATGAATCTCTTTCTGAAAATCAACCTTCCAGTTTACCTTGCTTTCCTCTCTGATAAAACACCTTTTCTAACTTATATTTAACCCTTCTATTGTTGTGAGAATTTGTGCATCCATAGCTACAGAGAAGCAAAGTAAACAGGCTCTTACTGCCTGTTCAATGTCCAGTACAGTTCTTGTTGGGCATTCAAGAAGCAAGGTAACCATTGATCACAAAGGGGATTTGGGAGGCAGGTATACACTCATCAGTGCCACAATCCTAATACATTTATTCTCTCTTTATAATTATGTAATTATAATAGCAGCTATATATTTCATGGCCGCTATGCCGGGACAAAGCATTCTATATATGTGGCCTGGTTGAGTTCTCTCAACACTTGAATACTGGGGATTTTTAACCCCCATTTTACAAGTTAAGAAATTAAGTATCAAGATCATTCTGAGAGCCAAAGCAGGAAAGGATGGGGGAACAGACAGTTAGGAAGTTTGGGATGGACACATACCCACTGCCATATTTAAAATGGGTAACTAACAAGGACCCACTGTATAGTGCGTAGAACTCTGCTCAAAGTCATGTGGCAGCCTGAACGGGAGGGGAGTTTGGGGGAGAATGGGTGCACGTATATGTATTGCCAGTCCTTTTGCTGTTCATCTGAAACATCACAACATTGTTATTGGCTACACGTCAATACAAAAAAAAATTTTTTTAAAGATAATTTTCCTGGGACAGAGTGAATTCAGGATTTGCACTCTTGCTCTTCTAACTCTAAAATATTGACACTTTCGATTTATTACACTGCACAGAAAATGCAGCATAGTTATTGCAATAATCCCTATGTTTACATCATGCATAAGACATCATGTCACCGAAATAGATCCTTGTGAATATTTTTAGATAACATAGTTCTAGTAACTGTTGGTAGCATATTACACTACTATATATAAAATACATTTGTGCACGCTCAGTCACTAAGTTGTATCTGACTCTTTGTGACCCCCATTGGACTGTAGCCTGCCAGGTTCCTCTTTTCATGGAATTTTCCAGGCAAAAATACTGGAGTGGGTTGCCCTTTCTTTCCCCAGGGGATCTTTCCAACCCAGGGATTGAACCTGTGTCTCCTGTAACTCCTGTACTGGCAGGTGGATTCGTTACCACTGATCCACCTGTGAAGCCCATACATAAAATAGATAACTATCAAGGTCCTATTTTATAGCACAGGAAAAGTCTACCCAATACTCTGTTATGGCCAGTGGGAATCACTTATGTGTATGTGCATAACTGATTCACTTTGCTGTGAACCTGAAACTTACACGAAGTTGTAAATCAACTAGACTTCTATGCACTTTTCTTTAAGTGATATTTTTCTGGACTCTGTGTAGCCCTATGAGCAGATTATGGCTTTTTTTCTTATCTGGGAACTGGTTTGACTGACATTGAATGCCATGTTACTGTGGATCATTCTCCTCTCCTCATCTCAGTTTTCTGACCTGTGAAAATGAGATATGGGATGAGCTAGTTGATCCCAGAAATCTCCTCTAGTGATTCTCTGATATAGGCTGCTTCCCATGAGTCCTCTCAAGCCCAGAGCCTGACCCTCTTCCAATCAAGAAGACCACAGCATCTTGTGGGCAGACCCTGGACTGGGAATCAGAAGTCTGGGTTCCTCACCTGGCTGTGTGACCTTGCTCAAGTCACCCTCAGCTCCCTTATAGTTCAAGTGAGCAGAGTCATGGTGATTAAATGACTCACAGGGCCTTCTAACACCAAAAGTCTCACCTACCCTCCCCACAGGGAGCAGAGAGAGGCTGCCTACTCATATTCCCCAGACATTGTCAGGCAGCTCTGCAAATCAAAGGCCTGGTGCCTCGTGTGTGAAATGGTCTGATTGTTCCTGCTTCACTTAAACCATTCACCTCATAATAATGTTCTGGGGGGTGTCAGTTTATAACAAGGATATAAAAATTATGAACTGGATTTGTCATTGACTTCATGGCCTTTAACGACCCTGCTGTCTCTGTAAGCAGATGGGAAGCAATCTTGCAGCTGAAGCTTGGGGAAAGGAATTGTCTGGAAGGCCTTCTGCGCAGAAGAAAAGAGCTAGGGAGACCTGCCTCAGCAGGCAATAGGCTGACGTGATAATAAAGTGTGGTGGCAAAATGAAACATTAAAATACCCAATAAAAACCTAACTGCTTCATCACCATTACTAATGAAAATATATGATTGCCTAATAAAATGTTCCATGCCAGCCTCTGGCCATGGATCTGCATTTATTAACACCTGTTACTCCTTCAGTCTCCTTCCTGGGAAGGGTGACCTTGTACCCCAGATGGCCTATGGCCTGGGGAAATTGGTGTGGAGGTGTTTTTGGCCAGTGGGTCCCACAGGAGAACTTAGGGGTCCAACAGCAGCTGCCTAGCTTCTCCCTGTGCTTTCTTGGGTAACAAAGAGACAAGGACAGTGGCTGGTGAGTCAGCCAGAGCAAGAAAGCCTGGGATGCAATCTGTCTCAAATGCACCTTGCTGATTGGGGACGTGCCAGCTGGGTTATGAACCCAAGGAACAAAACTTGCAGGTTCTGCAAAATGAAAGCATTGAAATACACTTCAGGAAGCAAAACAGGCTTCTTACTGGACATGAAAGAAATAATTGTTTTGCCCCTCCTTAGCTTTTCCCTTTTGATGAAAATTTCACCCATTGTTCAAAACAGAGGGGCTTCGCAGGAGGGGCTTCGCAGGTGGTGCTAGTGTAAAGAATCTGCCTGCTAATACAGGAGACACAAGAGAGGTGGGTTCAATTCCTGGGTCAGGAAGGTCCCCTGGAGTAGGAAATGGCATCTCACTCTAGTGTTCTTGCCAGGAAAATTCCATGGCAGAGAAGCCTGGTGGGCTAGAGTGCATGAGGTCGCAAAGAGTTGGACATGGCTGAGTGACTGAACACATTCAAAACAGAGTCCCTGAAATCACCTAATACATGAAATTTGCAGCCTGACATTCAGAATCAAGCCTCGTATTAAAATATATATACTAATTGCATTTACACAGTATTTTATCATTTACAATACTTCTGAAACTTGATAAAAATTACTTGTCACCTTCAGCACTTGCATGACCTCATTTGATCCTAAAATAAAACTTGTGAGTTGGCAGTCTAATTATTCCAAAGTTTAATGATGAGATTTAGAGTGGTCAGTTAAAATACTGATGGTCTCAAACTTTTAGGTGTCAGAGCTCAGTCCCAAATAGTGGTCTCAGATTCCTTAATTTGGTGCCCTGGCACCATGAAGAAATGAAAAGAGCTTGCTATGCCCCAAGGTCACCTTCGCCCAAAGAATGGCTGCCACTTCCATACTCAAATATTACTGAAGAAATAATAGAATTAGTGTGATAGTCATGAGGGTTCTCAGGGTGCCTAGAGCCTCCACATAGAGAAAGAGGAAGGAGCTAAACAATATGAGCAAGACTGCCTCCTCCAGGAAAACCCCTTGGTTCTCCCAGGTCTGAGCTATCATGTATAAACAGGCAGCACTTTGGATTGTGGAAAGTTTTTGACTGTGTTACCAAATTAAGCTATCTTTTTTGCCTTTGTGACAGAAGAGGATAGGATTAGATACTTTTCAGCTTTTTCTTCACTCCAACTCTTCATATCTTTAGCTTGTGATGATAGAAAGCCTTGGTGGTACTAACAGGGGAAAAAAAGAAAAAAATATATAGGTTTAGTTGAAAAGAGAAAAAAAAATTACACATCATTAAATAATACTTACCAGAAACTATTCATGTGTCATGTCACCTAGTCTTCAAACAACCTATTCAGGTAAATTATTCTGATCACTATTTTCTATGCCCTGAATTTAAATCTGATTTGAGTTAAGACATTTGCTTAGGACACAGTGAAGCTGACATTTTGCCTGGAATTTTCCCATTACACCACACCAGCTCCCAGTGACAGCCACATCCTGAATTTCCTTGTCTCTAGCAGAAAGACCCTCGGACCTTAAACCCTATTATCTGCCTTACTACGGCTCTCTTCTCGTAACGTGCCTCCCAGTGAAGGCACTTTATTACTGGCTATATCCTCAAATACATTTCTCCTTTCCAGCCACTACAATTTTCACAAGCAGAGGGGCGTTGTTAACTCGAGTTTTTCTCGCTGGACTTGACGTTGGCTGATTGCATTTTGCTGACATGCACTCCTCCTGCTGTGCTGCTGAGATAGCCCCCTATCATTTCTGCATCCCAAGCTGGCAGGGTGTGTGACTTTGCAGCATCTTTTTTCCACTCCAGAAAGAATAGGATAGAACTGCTTTATGGATGAAAATAAAAGACTCATATAATGAGAAATCCAGATTATTGCTTTCCTACAAGGGAGAGAAGAAAAACTTACCAACATGAATTTTCCTTCTGTCTTCCCTCCCTCCATTCTGCCTTTCCCACTGCCCACTCTTCTTTATCTTTTTAAAGTACATATCATTTGGAAAGCACAGTTTTACAAACCTGATGAGGAGGTGTATAAATATTGAAAGAATTATTAGTGGTGCTCTAAAGTCTCATTTTATAGTGTTTAGATATGAAATCACTAGGGGTTTCCCAGATAACATAAGAGATGCGGGTTTAATCCCTTGGTTGAGAAGATCCCCTGGAGAAGGGAATGGCTACCTATTTCAGTATTTGTTATCTGGAGAATCCCATGGACAGAGTAGCTGGTGGGCTATAGTCCACATGGCTGCAAGAATAGAGTGACTAAAAACTTTTCAGCAACTTACTGGAAAGTTTTACAATTAATTAACCAATTAATTCTCCAATCACCTAACGGAGTCTTTAAAATCAAAGGCACAAGTCACTCAGGACTCACTGAGAAGAAATGGCCTTTGAACATAAAGCCAGAGGAAGAGACCAGGCTGGCAGGAAGTAAGAGCTGAGACTTGGAAAAAGAGAAGCATTTGGGGGAGAGGACCAGGAGAATTCTGGAGAATATGGAGCACAAAGGCCAAGACGAGCGATAGCAGGAAAGATATGCAGTTTCAAAAGAACTGCTTGCCTTTTCTCAGTCTGGTATAGATCTAACCCAACCAAAACCCTGGAGAAGGAATCGGCAATTCACTTCAGTATTCTTTCCTGGAGAATTCCATGGACAGAGGAGCCTGGTGAGCTACAAACCAAAATGTCGCAAAGAGTGAGACACGACTGAGAGACTAACTCTTTTACTTTCAACCCAGCCAAGGACAGGGTGCTGTCTGCAACCAGAACATCAGACATCAGGACCCAGGACAGAGGGAGGGCGGAGCTTTCAGAAGAAGCCTCTACACAGTTCACTATTGTTGAGCCAACATTTGACCTCCACATTGCTTTTTCACCAGCTGCTTGCTGCTGCTGCTAAGTCGCTTCAGTCGTGTCCAACTCTGTGCGACCCCATAGACTGCAGCCCACCACGCTTCCCCATCCCTGGGATTCTCCAGGCAAGAACACTGGAGTGGGTTGCCATTTCTTTCTCCAATGCATGAAAGTGAAAAGTGAAAGTGAAGTCCCTCAGTCGTGTTCGACTCTTCGCGACTCCATGGACTGCAGCCTACCAGGCTCCTTCATCCATGGGATTTTCCAGGCAAGAGTACTGAAGTGGGGTGCCATTGCCTTCTCCCACTAGCTGCTTAACTTTAAGCAAATGACAAACTCTCTAAGGATCAGTTTCCTCAGCTGCAAAGTGAGAAGCCTATCGCTTCAAGTAATTAAAAGTACTAAATAAAACACTACATTTAAGACACTATGCACAGATCATGGAGAAGGCAATGGCAACCCACTCCAGTACTCTTGCCTGGAAAATCCCATGGATGGAGGAGCCTTATAGGCTGCAGTCCATGGCGTCAATAGGAGTTGGACACGACTGAGCGATTTCACTTTCATGCATTGGAGAAGGAAATGGCAACCCACTCCAGTGTTCTTGCCTGGAGAATCCCAGGGACAAGGGAGCCTGGTGGGCTGCTGTCTATGGGGTTGGACACGACTGAAGCAAATTAGCAGCAGCAGCAGCAGCAGCACAGCTCATAATTAGTACCTAATAACTATTTAACATCACTATGAAGGGTTTTATTTTTTAAAAAAAATCAAGGTCATATTATAGAATTTATAGAATATGTAGGGCTTTTTTCACTTTTTACTGTAGCTATTTCCATTTTGTAACTCATTCTCTACCTTGGGGGTAAATTAGAGGAGGAAATAAATGAAAAGTGTTGTGATGAAAACCTCTGTGACTGTGTAGTGAATGAGTGTGCTAAGTCGCTTCAGTCATGTCTGACACTTTGTGACCCTATGGACCAGGTTCCTCTGTCCATGGGGATTCTCCAGGCAAGAACACTGGAATGGGTTGCCATGCCCTCCTCCAGGGGAATCTTCCCAACCTAGGGATCGAACCATGTCTCTTACATCTCCTGTATTGGCAGGTGGGTTCTTTACCACTAGCACCATGTAGGAAGCCTAAGTAATGAATGGTTCATGCTTAAATAGTTAAGAGACATAAACTTGCAGGAAGCACGTCTTAGAGGAGTGGTGTGGCCTAAGGGGAGGCTCAGGGTCCATCAGTTCTTTGTGTCTAGGTCTAGGGTCCGACTCCACGAGAATCCAAAACCCAGCTGTCAGGATCCAGACTCCATTCTGGTTCTACTGATGGTTTACAATTAACCTTAAGATTCTAGCTGTCCCAGGACACAGAGCAACCACTCTGTCCCCTTGTGAATCAATATTGGCAAGGAAATGGTGCCTTTTAGGTAATGAGTAGGCAAGGGTTAGGAGCAGCAGTAAGCTCAGAGAGAATGGTCAGAAGTGGCTAGTCTAGACAGAGACAGGCTGTGAAAACTCATTTTAGTCATTTATTCACAACAAACATTTATGTGGTACCTACTTTGTAAGTCATTGGTGTACACTTTATTGCTTTTGTGCAAACCTTCTCTTTTCTGTCTCCACCCAGAGACAAACGTAGGAGCTTTAGGGGAGTAAAAAAAAAGGAAGATATGGAAAGTCCACAGCAAGACTGACTGCTTACAAGAAGGGAATTTTCAGAGAGACATTCATTCAACCTACATTTATTGAGACCTTTTCTGGCCAGGCCTCATGATAAGCACTGTTAGAAAAACAAAGATGAATAAAACATAGCTGCTGCCCTTGAGGATCTCACAGTCCAGTGGATAAGACAAACATAAAGGAAATAAGAGTAATGCAGAGTGATACATGTTGAAATAGAGTGGTAGGGAATGGGCTTTCGGAATAATCCTGGCTGCTTAGGGAGGGCTCTTTGTCTGGTGCTTTGCAACTGAGAGCCAGACCAGAGAACAAAGTACAAGATGAAGGGAGACCTTCACCCTGGCTAGGAGGGGGAGAGGGAATGCCAGCTGGGAGATGGGGGTACTGGGATTAATGAGCAAAGCACCAGGCTTTTGTATAGATTTGGGGTGTTTTATTTAGCTCTACAGAGTGAAGGTCAGCCATTCAAACATAATGTTTACAAATCACAACACCCAGAAAGATAAAGCAACTTAGAGTCATTTAGCCAGAAACTGCCAGAACCCAAACCACAACCATCAGTGCTTCTCAAGGCTTTCTGCAGTGAATGGCAGTCTCTCAAAGGCATAACAGCATGGGTTGTGAACTTATCAGCCCTTATTTCCATAACAGGTTTGCCTGTTTCAAGTATTGTGCTTGTACTGATAAATGTTTACTGTGGTTACTAAAAATAACATCTCAGTGAAATTCCTGGACAGTGCAAGCTGCTTCTCTACCAGTTATAGTCTCCCTTTTACCTAAATTTCAATCCATCCTGTGGCAACCAGGAGATCAGTTAAAATATGAAAATCTGGGGAGATGTGTGTGTGGGGGGGGTTCTGTGCCCTTGTGTGGAGAGGAGCAATTGGAGGCAGAGGACAGAACAGGGTGAGAAGTATTATCAGAGCATTCCTTGCATAGCAGATAAAGTCCATACAAAACCTGGTCCAATAAGATCCACTGCTTTTTTCTTTTTCTCTCTCAGCTTTAGAATTGGACTGGAGGGCGGAGCAGCTGTCTTTCCCTCTTAGGAAATAAGGACATATTTCCAGAGGAAGAATAATTTCTTACTCTCATTTCTCAGACAACCTCTATGTAACCAACACTTATTAAATGAGACTTCAGTCATACACTCCAGGCAAATGAATTTGACTTGAGATTTCAATCACAATGAAAATGCAATTATGCAGAGCTAACATTTGGGAAATATACAACCCTTCCCCCACAGATATCTTTCCCTAAATTGTCTGGTAATGAAACTGTCCTGTTCTGGTTAATTCTGGCAAAGGAAAATACAGAACCCTGACTGGTCCAAAGATTGGCCTAACTTGCCTTTTCCCCAGGAAGATAAGACCATCTGTAAAATTCTGTCTCAGAGTCTGGAAGAAAATTCTGCTAACAGTTGGTGTTTAATCAATGCTGACTCTCTAGGAGGTCCAAGGTTTGAAAGAATCAGTCTTTTTTGCTCAAAAGAGACAGCTTTTGTATTCACATGGGATCATTTTAGCAATAAATCTCATTGAACTACTAAGTTTAAGAAACTATGATGTATAATAAAATATTAATAGGAGTTCCTACTTCTCAGGAGCTTATAAACTACATAGTAAAACTAAGAAATATGGTAGGTTGATAAACAATTTTAAAATCAGAAATTTAATATATTATAAGGTAGTAAATTCTAGAGCTTCCCTGGTGGCTCAGTGGTAAATAATCCTCCTGTTAATACAGGAGACACAAGAGACCTGTGCTCGATCCCTGGGTCAGGAAGATTCCCCTGGAGAAGAAAATGCTACAGAAAAAGTGTCGGATGGAACTTGACATTTTAAATTGTGGTAGGGAGAGTGGTCAGGGTGGACCTTATTTAGAAGGTGACAACTGAACATGGACTCAAAAGAAGTGGGGGTGATTGTCATGAGGATGTGAGGACCCCAGTAGAAGAGCCAGCCAGTGAAAGGATTTAGGAAAGGCTCTGCAAGGAGGCTGGTGAGACTCGAGCAAGGAAGAACAATAGAAGAAAAGGTCCAATGAGACTGGAAGGCAGATCATACAGAGCCCTGTGGGTACCTACAGTGACTTTGGCTTTGTTCTGTGTGAAATGAGAAACCATTTCGGAGTTCTAAGCAGAAAGATGACTCAAACTTACTTAAGTTCTAAAAGTATTCTTCTGGCTGTTGTGTGGAAAACAGACCCCAGGGAACCAGAAATGAAGCTTGGGGACCTATTAGAAGTGTGGCAGCAATACAGGGAAGACTGTAGTAGTGGGATGAAGAAGAAGTGATAATGAAAGTGGTAAACAGTGGTCAGACAGGGACTTCCCTGGTGGTCCAGTGGTTAAGACTTCATGATCCCAATTCGGGGGAACAGGGAGCAAGAGTTCGATCCCTGGTCAGGGAACATGGATCACACATGTGTGCATGCTAAGTCACTTCAGTCATGTCTAACTCTGAAACCCTATGGACTCACTCTGATCACTCCCCAGATACTCCACAGGCTATTCATAAGCAACTAGTATTTATTAAAATTTTATAATATGCCAGGCACTATAAATGATAATTTTCAATGGATGAGTGTATGTAAACATTGCAATGGCCCTATAAGAGAGGTGCGATTTTATCCCTAACTTAAGGTTTAGAGAGAGTGAATAAGGTTAGTGAGTGTCAGAGGTAGAATTCAGACCTAGGCTTTCTACCTGGAGAGTCCAAGCCCCTAAACCCTACACCTTCCCCACCCACTTCCCCCACCCCCTCCCCAACCTGACAACAACCCTTCCCCAATAAACAGGAGACTCTTTGGAATTTTATTTTAGATTCCAGAGCACCAACATCAATTTCTTTCCTGGATCTCACTTTCCTTACCATCAAATAAAGGGTTTGGATTGGAAGTTTTCTGAGGTTCTGTTCTGATATGCTGCTTTATTTGTTCAAATAATTTGGGTCTAACAGGGTCACAGTAGAAGTGATTGCATTCACTGAACTAATACTGTGGAAGAAAGGCAGAGGGGTGAGTTCTAAATCCTACTCATTCTTTGGACACCCTAGAAAGATTTCATCTACCCTTCAACACCTTGTTTTATACAAACCAGAGATAGTAAATAGATCCTTGGGTTGCTTAGTCGATCAGTTGTGTCCGACTCTTTGTGACCCCATGGACTGCAGCCCACCAGGCTCCTCTGTCCATGGGGATTCTCTAGGCAAGAATACTGGAGTGGATTGCCATGCCCTCCTCCAGGAGATCTTCCCAACCCAGTGATCATATCCAGGTCTCCCACACTGCAAGTGGATTCTTTACTGTCTGTGCCACCATAGAAGCCCAAGAATATTGGAGTGGGTAGCCTATCCTTCTCCAGGGGATCTTCCCAACCCAGGAATCACACCAGGGTCTTCTGCATTGCAGGCGGATTCTTTATCAGCTGAGCTACCCAGGAAGCCCTCCTTTGGGTAATGTGATGAATATTTAAAGTACACTTCAAATTACATATAATCTTAGGTCCCCATAGCATTTTCAAAAGAATGTTTATTGATTGATTGATTTGGTTGCATCAAGTCTTAGTTGTGGTGCTTGGTCTTAATTACCCTGAAGCATGTGGAGTCGTCCCAGACCAGGGAACAAACCTGTGTCCCTTGCATTGCAAAGGGGATTCCCTACCTCTGGGCCACCAGGAAAGTCCCACATAGCGTTAAAAAAAAAAATAGCTTACTGATAACTGGGAAGATAGGGAGGGAATATGCTTCTGACTGGTACAAGGAAGAGAAATCCAATAACCTCTTTTACCTCTCAACATTAAAAGCTTGAGTTAAAATGATTGAACATAAAACTATAAATATAAATATAAAAGGGTATGGAAATATGAGAAGCAATCTCAGCCATGCTGAAAGCAATGAGGTATTCAGACTGGATGTGACCATATGGGACAGGCAGGCATCTCTAGAGAGGGTCAGGCTGACTCAGATCGACCGCCATCATCAGCCAGGCTGAGACGGCCAGTTTGAGAAGGTGAGGTAGGACAGAAAGAGCCTTGCAGCAATATGGTTTCTCGTAATCTCTGCTCTTGCCTCTGCCCCGTCCTGTCTCCCTGTAGCCAGACCATCCTGACCCACTGTACAACACAGCACAGACCTTGGTCCTATGCAATAAGTGCCATAATTCCCCTCACTCTAGTCTTCTGGATCCAGCTTTTTGGCTCTTGTATCTTGCCTACACTTAACCAAATAGGTATTTGGGCTCCTGTAACGCCTGCTGAGTTAGATTAACTGTCCTGATTCCTCCCCAGTAGTCTCACCCTATTGTCGCCTAACTGACACACAACTGTCTTCATCATGTACCTTGTCAGCTCAGCTGTCTATGTGCTAAACATTCCTCATTGAATCTGGGTAGGAGCTGGACTTGTCTCTGTGCCCTGGAGTTCTGATATTCCTCCCTAGATAGGAAAAATTTCATGAGCAAGAAAGCATTTTATCTGAGAATGACTTGTGTTTGGATCAAAGCAGGAATGCTGGGACTTGTGCCCTGTAGATGGTGCTGAGGCTGGGGTGGGAAACTATCAGAGTGAGTCATCTGTCAGATCAGGACCCTATGGTTCTTGTCTCACCACCACCATGTCGTCTGTCTGCCTTTTGTCTGCGGAAAACTTTAGTCTAAGAGTAAGTTTAATCAGAGAAGTGAGAAATGTGGAAACAAAGGAAAACAGTCAGAGGAGACTAAATAATAATAATGTAGTCATTAAGCATAGTCAAGGAACTTTAGTTCTTTCTCAGGGGCCATAGGTAATATTCTGAGCCATATCCTTTGAGTTATCATATAGATACTAAAACCCCAGATAGAGAAGTTAACTATAAGATGACAAGACTGTACCCAGGATATGACCTGCCACAATTCTGAGAACTGGCCACAGAGAAATGGGAACAAATAGATTCTAGAATTGAAGATTAGCTGTACCTAAAACAACCAAAATGACACTGGTCAGATGACCAATGACCAATCTAAAGAAGACTGTCAGAGCTGACTGTGCTGCTAGCTGCAACCCCTAAGCCCTGCTTCTGTCTACAAAAGCTCTTGCTCTCCTGGTTGCCAGTGGAGAAGAAGTGGCCTTTGGACAGATGTTTGCCACCCTCTGAGTTGCTGGCATCTGACAAAATGTGGTCCACTGGAAAATGCAAACCACTTCAATATTCTTGCCTTGAGAACCCCATGAACCATATGAAAAGGTAAAAAGATAAGACACTGAAAGATGATCCCCCAAGTTTGGTAGGTGCCCAATATGCTTATGCTACTAAAGATTGGTGGAGAAATATTTCCAGAAAGAATGAAGAGTTAGAGCCAAAGCAAAAACAACATCCATTTGTGGATGTGATCAAGGTAAAGTCTGATGCTTTAAAGAGCAATATTGCATAGGAATTCAGAATGTTAGGTCCATGAATCAAAGCAAATTTGAAGTGGTCAAACAGGAGATGGCAAAAGTGAACATCTACATTTTACAAATCAGTGAACTAAAATGGACTGGAATGGGTGCATTTAACTCAGATGGCCATTATATCTACTACTGTGGACAAGAGTCCCTTAGAAGAAATGGAGTAGCCATCATAGTCAACAAAACAGTCCAAAATGCAGTACTTGGATGCAATCTCAAAAATAACAAAATGATCTCTGTTCATTTCCAAGGCAAACCATTCAGTATCACAGTAATCCAAGTCTATGCTTCAACTAGTAATGCTGAAGAAGCTGAAATTTAATGGTTCTATGAAGACCTATAAGACCTTCTAGAAGTAACACCCCAAAAAGATGTCCTTTTCATTATAGGGGTCTGGAATGCCAAAGTAGGAAGTCAAGAAACGCCTGGAAAAACATGCAAAATTGGCTTTGAAGTGCAAAACAAAGCAGGGGAAAGGCTAACAGAGTTTTGCCAAGAGAACACACTGGTCATAACAAACACCCTCTTCCAATAACATAAGAGAAGACTCCACACATGAACATCACTAGATAGTCAATACTGAAATCATATTGACTATATTCTTTGCAGCCAAAGATGGAGAAGCTCTATACAGTCAGCAAAAGCAAGACCACGACTTGACCTTGGCTCAGATAATGAACTCCTTATTGCCAAATTCAAACTTAAATTGAAGAAAGTAGGGAAAACCACTAGACCATTCAGGTATGACCTAAATCAAATCCCTTACAATTATACAGTGGAAGTGACAAATAGATTCAAGGGATTAGATCTGATAGAGTGTCTGAAGAACTGTGGATGGAGTTTCATGACATTGTACAGGAGGCAGTGATCAAGAGCATCCCCAAGAAAAAGAAATTGAAAAAGGCAAAATGGTTATCTGAAGAGGCCCTACAAATAGCTGAGAAAAGAAGAGAAGCAAAAGGCAAAGGAGAAAAGGAAAGATATACCCATTTGAATGCAGAGCTCCAAAAAATAGCAAGGAGAGGTAAGAAAGCCTTCCTAAGTGATCAGTGCAAAGAAATAGAGGAAAACAATAGAATGGAAAAGACTAGAGATCTCGTCAAGAAAATTAGAGATAACAAGGAAACATTTCACGCAATGATGAGCTCAATAAAGGACAGAAATGGTATGGACCTAACAGAAGCAGAAGATATTAAGAAGACATGGCAAGAATACACAGAAGTACTATACAAAAAAAGATCTTTATGACCCAGATAACTACGATGGTGTGATCACTCACCTAGAGCCATACATCCTGGAATGCAAAGTCAAGTGGACCTTAGGAAGCATCACTATGAACAAAGCTAGTGGAAGTGATGGAATTCCAGTTGAGCTATTTCAAATCCTAAAAGATGATGCTGTGAAAGTGCTACACTCAATATGCCAGAAAATTTGGAAAACTCAGCAGTGGCCACAGGACTAGAAAATGTCAATTTTCATTCCAATCTGAAAGAAAGGCAATGTCAAAGAATGTACAAAGTACTGCACAATTCCACTCATTTCACACACTAGTAAAGTAATGCTCATAATTCTCCAAGCCAGGCTTCAACAGTATGTGAACTGTGAACTTCCAGATGTTCAAGCTGGATTTAGAAAAGGCAGAGGAACCAGAGATCAAATTGCCAACATCTGCTGGATCATCAAAAAAGCAAGAGAATTCCAGAAAAAAATCTACTTCTGCTTTATTGACTACATCAAAGCTTGGGACTGTGTGGATCACAAAACCTGAAAAATTCTGAAAGAGGTGGGAATACCAGACCACCTGACCTGCCTTCTGAGAAATCTGTATGAAGGTCAAGAAGCAGCAGTTAGAACCGGGCTTGGAACAATGGACTGCTTCCAAATCAGGATAGGAGTACATCAAGGCTGTATATTGTTACCCTGCTTATTTAACTGATATGCAGAGAACATCAAGAGAAATGCCAGGCTGGATGAAGCACAAGTCAAAATCAAGATTGCCTGGAGAAATATCAATAACCTCAGATATGCTGATGACACCACCCTTATGGCAGAAAATAAAGATGAACTAAAGAGCCTCTTGAAAGTGCAAGAGGAGAGTGAAAAAGTTGGCTTTAAACTCAACATTAAGAAAACTAAAATCATGGCATCTGGTCCAATTGCTTCATGGCAAACAGGTGGGGAAACAATGGAAACAGGGAGAGACTTTATTTTTTTGGGCTCCAAGATCACTGCAGATGGTGACTTCAGCCATGAAATTAAATGACACTTGCTCCTTGGAAGAAAAAGCTATGAAGAAAAAAAAAGAAAGAAAGAAAGAAAGAAAGAAAAGGTATGACTAACCTAGACAGCATATTAAAAATCAGAGATGTTACTTTGCCAACACAGGTCCGTCTAGTCAAAGGTATGATTTTACCAGTAGTCATATATGGATGTGAGAGGTGGACTATAAAGAAAGCTGAGCATATAAAAATTGATGTTTTTGAACTGTGGTGTTGGAGAAGACTCTTCAGAGTTGATTGGACTGCAAGGAGATCCAACCAGTCCATCCTAAAGAAAATCAGTCCTAGATATTCATTGGAAGGACTGATGCTGAAGCTGAAACTCCAGTACTTTGGCTACCTGATGTGAAGAACTGTCTCACTGGAAAAGACCCTGATTCTGCTAAAGATTGAAGGCAGGAGGAAAAGGGGATGACAGAGGATAAGATGGTTGGATGGCATCATTGACTCAATGGACATGAGTTTGAGTAAACTCCAGGAGTTGGTGATAGACAGCGAAGCCTGGCTTGCTGCAGTCCATGGGGTCTCAAAGAGTCGGACACGACTGAGCAGCTGAACTGAACTGAAAGAAAGCAAACTTTCCCTTCCACCAACCTGGCCTGTTTATTGGCTTTTGAGCAATGAGCAGCAGATCCCCCCACACACTGCTTCAATAATATCTCGAGGCTAGATGAAGAGTGGGAGTGAAGGCACAGCACCACACAATGACTGTGCAAGAAATAAGAGGTGAAAGAAGGAACAGTGGGCCACTTGGAGGTGATGTGGATAATCTGGAGGCAGAGAACCCTCTCCTGCAGGCCTTGGCAGGCACTTTCAGTTGGGGACTTCAGTATGGGTTCATTTATATTTGATGGACCCTTTAATTCAGCGCTGAAATCTAGGCTTCTGAGTCAAAAAGATGGATTCAAATCCCAGGTCTACTAACTGCTAGCTGCCTTGTGATTGTTCCAGAATTTCTACAGTGAGTGCTCGAGGGGAGCCATCTGGTTGGAATAAGGGCTTGGGAACTTGTCTTAAAAATATCTTGGCTTAGTGTAATAAGTAATGTTGAAAAGAATTAAATGTCCATATCTAAGAATGCCTGAGGGTGGAATGGAGGAGCGGTATTAGTCAGCTATTGTCACAACAAATAACAACAAAATCTCAATGGCATATAACAGTAAGCTTTTATTTTCGCACTCACTAGTGTGCAGGTCAGCTGGGGTAGGTCTGCTTCAGGCTACTGATCTGCTGGTCACTGGAGCTCAGCTCCTTTATGTTGTAGGTGGCTGAGTCTGGTTTCAAGGAGAGGACACTTTCAGGTTTTCTCTGCCTATTTTACAACTTCCTTGAACTAGTGGCTCTCTGAGACATTTTCTATTCCTGGAGAAAGGCGAGGGCCCAGGAGAGTAAACTCAACAACACCCGCACAATTCATGCCTTTATTCAAGTCACATCCACTGGCCAAATGGTCAAAGCAAGCCTCAGGGCCAAGCCAGAAGTCAAATGACAGGGAAGTGAATACATTTTACTCCTGTGGCAGAGAAAGGGTGTGGGTGTAAAACACAAGTGGTGGAGCAGAGGCAGAGCCACCTTTTGATAGGGATGCAAAGTGCAAGTCTCTGAAAGTTTCTGGCTGAAGATTCCATTTTCTTGCCTGTAAATTTAAGCTGTTCTAACCTGGTGGCTCAGAAAGTAAGGAAACTGCCTGCAATGCAGGAGAACTGAGTTCGACCCCTGGGTCAGGAAGATTGCTTGAAGAAGAACATGGCATCCCATTCAGTATTCTAGTCTGGAGAATTCCATGAACAGAGGAGCCTGGGGGGCTGTAGTCCATGGGCTTGCAAAAGGGTCAGACACAACTTAGCAACTGAACAATAGTAACAACAGCAAGCAAGAGGTTAGAGCCTGGATTTCCAAAAGGCAGGCTAAGGTAGAGAAAGTCTGGGAGCCCAGGGATAATGTAGGGGTATTCAGAGCTCTGTGAACCACTATGGATCCTACAGTGAGAAAGCTGATGGAGCTTCCATGCTAGATGGGATCTTGGGCCCTGCAAGCCACTGGGGTCCACCAAGCTTCCCTTTGCATCTACTGATCTTTCTTCTGTCTTTTCCAATTTTACCTACAAGTTTGTAAACTAGACCATGAACTCCAAAGGGCTGGGAATTCCACCACTCCCTTCTTTCCTCTCTCCTCACTGACCCTGTCACATCAGCCACAGATCATTGGGCATAATTGTTTGCTGCTCAGTTGCTGATTCCTGTCTGATTCTTTGTGACTCCATGAACTGTAGCTCACCAAGCTCCTCTGTCCTCCACTATCTATCTTCTGGGGTTTGCTCAAATTCATGTCCATGTGTATAGTAAGTCCTTTGTATTTGCTGAATTAAATATTGTGTCAACCTGAGGAAAATTCTCCACTAAGGTTATTGTCAGTGATGAATTGCAAAAGCTCATTTCTCTTCTTCCTGGAGTACCTTGGATATCAAGAGTAAAAGAACAACCCACTTGCATATTCCCATAATGAAACACACACACACACTCATTTACAGTTTAATCATTCTATTTATCCTCTGGGTTACCGGCACTGGGGGTGAATAAAATGTGAAAAAGAAAGAATGAAGAAAAAAAGTCTCATTTTAAACATTGCAGCTAATTCCATTAATTATGTTGTGATGCAATTAAGCATTTCATTTCAGAGCTATTAAGGCTTAAATTATTTATTAATAATTACAGATCATTACCTGATAGTGTTCACTCTGCAGAACAGGTTATGAATAATTTATCAGCTTTGACATGGCTCCCTCCTCATAGCCCTCTTTAGATGGTGTCTATATTTGTACATGTCAGCCTGCCAATATATGTGCCTGTTTATGTGAACCAACCTGTTCCTTCTCTTTATACACGATCTTCCTGAATCCTGAATGTTGTTTAAAACTTTTCACTCTTAAAGTTTTATAGCATAGATTGTAGGTGAGATATAAATAACAATGATATTGAAAAGATAAAAAGGTGTGTTTTCTTCTCACAGATGAGATGGACTTCAGCTCTGAATAAATTAGAAATACATTTATTCATTACAGAAGTTTTCTCCCTCCCTTCTCCTCTATTTCAGGAGCTTTAATAATAATTATTATTATTGTATCATTACTATATATGTTACTACTGTATACAATTATGAGCACAAATTAATATTTTGGTTTAAAACCTGTTAAAAGGTTGTTTTGCATCAAAATTAAAAGAAAAATATTAAAATTCAAGTGTAAGAAAGAGTTTCATAGTGAATCAAGGACAGTAGCAATTGACAAATAATTACTGATATTACAGTGAGATAAAAACCAAAGTCTAGTCATTACTGAGCCTATCCAATCAATTTTAGCATCATCTAGAGTGGTTCACCCTAATGTCATATCCGTGAAGAATTCTAAGTGATGTCACTAATTACCCACATTAGAAATTACTCAAGCTATATAGATACATAGATAGATACACACCAAGATAGCCCAGTTACACATGACTGATTAGATCACATACCATCTATATGGACATAAGTGAACAATGCTCTATTTTAGGATTTTAGCATAAACAGTGTGTCTTTACTCAACACATACTTTCTGAGTATCTAAGTTATGCCAACACAATGCTGAGGCAAGAGGTTTTGGCAGATTCAAAACACAATTTCTAATAGCTTTATAACATGCTAGTTTTCAGTCGATCTTCCACTATTTCTCTATTTTCTGAATTTCCCAGGAATGAGATAAGCTTTCCATTCTAAACAAGATTGATTTTTGTGACAAAATTGATTGTCAAAAGCTGACGAATGGATAAGAAAGCTGTGGTACATATACACAATGGAATATTACTCAGCATTAAAAAAAAATTCATTTGAATCAGTTCTACTCAGGTGGACGGAACTGGAGCCTATTATTCAGAGTGAAGTAAGCCAGAAGGAAAAACAACAATACAGTATACTAATGCATATATATGGAATTTAGAAAGATGGTAACGAGAACCCAGCATGCGAGACAGCAAAAGGAACGCAGATGTATAGAACAGACTCGTGGACTCTGTGGATGAGGACAAGGGTGGAATGATATGGGAGAATGGCATTGAAACATGTTAATTATCATATGTGAAATCAATCGCCAGCCCAGGATTGATGCTCGGGGCTGGTGCACTGAGATTTCCCAGGGGGAGGGAGTCGGGAGGGAGGAGGGAGGGGGGTTCTGGAGGGGGAGCATATGTAAACCCATGGCGATATCATGTCACTGTATGGCAAAACCAATAAAAAAAATTTTAAAAAAAAGTTGATTTTTGTCACAAAAATCAATACATTTACCATGGCGTGTCCTCTGCCTCAGCCTGTGTAGACCTGCTTTTAGCCCTTCAGGGCAGAGTCAGTGCTGTGAGTATGTAGTGGATGGATTCAGGTATTTGAAGAGATGTGCCAGCCCTTTTCCAGCTTAATCTTCTAAAACTCATATTTTTGGCATATACCTAAAGCCTCTTACCCAAGGCTTCTGAAAATTTTCTCTTGCCCAGGGATCTAGAACTATAGATATCATATACATAGAAATCAGCAGAGAAAAGCAAGTTTCAGGAACAGCCTTGCATTATGATAATATATATATAAAAATTTTGAAATGTGAAACCTTGTATTTCAGCAGATTTGACTTGCCGGCTGTGGTTTGTTGAAGCCTAGCCCTGTGAAAATAGATTCTAGAGGGAGACTGAAAGACAAGAGTTGAGGATTTCTCAGTGAACTTGAATCTATTCTCAGCTTCCTTGTGGTCCAACCTCTGGAGCCTCTACACATAAACTAAGTGGTGATTCATTACCAATGAAAGGCACCTAATTTCCTTGACTGCCACAACACCAACTATCTATTTTTCTTCCTTTTCAAATAGTTTAGTCTGGTTCACCAGAATTTTGACTAAACTGTCAGATATGTATAACCTGTTCTTCTTATCGGTACACATTTTATTCCTGAACGTTATACAAATTAACAACTACTTTCAACAGCATAAATATATATCATTTTAGCTTCCCTGGGGCTACATCAGCTGAGAACACAACCACAGGAAATTGGTCACAGGGATGGTGTACTCCGGTTTATAGACTTTTATGGCAAAAATGCTGGAGAAACAGCCCTACAAATGTTGCCTTTTATATTTAGGGAAGGCTGAGATTGTCTGAAAGTGGCCTCTGAGTAACTATTGTAGTGTTCCATTTGGCTGTTTGGTTTTCTCACTCACGTTTGGTGATATGACCTTTCATGTTACTGGAGCCCTTACATCTCTCTCTCTCTGCGAGACCTTGGCTCAAGATCATAAGGAGCAGAAAGGAAAGACAATATGAGTGACACCAGACAGTGCTACTTTTGAAATCTTCCTTTCCTCAAACTTCTAGGCAAGCTTCCTGGATGTGGTAGGTAAACCCTAAGGTCTAACCAGGGTCACTGCAGAAGGCAAATGATGTATTCAAACAAGAAAGAGTTTAATAAGGGGACTATGTACAAAGATGTGGCAGGGTTCAGGAACTCACAAAGAATATTAAAATATATCCACCACACTGTGGGTTAAAAGGACAGGGACAGAGTGCTTACTGAGACCTGGAGAGGGTAGTTTTGCAGACAGGGCTGCCAGGCAAGAGCTCTGATCCGACAAAGAGGATGCAACCAGCTCCTGACAACCCATCAAGGAGGAAGCTATCCTAAACCTCTGAAAGTACCTCCTTTTGGCCCAAACCAAGTGGAAGCCGGTAACAAGTGAGAAAGTTGTTGTGATTTCTATACGTCAGCCTCCTAGAACACAGAGCTGTGTAGATCAGGGCACAGCATAGATCTGGAGGGTCAATAAGAAAGATCCAGTTCACCCTCTCTCACTTTTCCCAAAGAGTGACTTATTTTCTTGTCTTTTATACCATCTGGAAGGTTAAGAAATTTCTTAACCTTGTTTTCTGCTTTCGGGACTAAACACTGCCCCCTTTCTTTACCTTTCCAGGAAAAGGCTCATCAGAAATGTATTTCAGAGGAGAAACTAAGATGGCGGAGGAATAGGACGGGGAGAACACTCTCTCCCCAATAAATATACCAAAAGAACTTTTAAAGGCCGAGCAAACTCCAAAAAACAGGAACTGAATGCTGGCAGAGGACATCGGGCATCTGGAGAGGCGACCCAGTGCCGACGTGAGGAGGTAGGACAAAAGAAAGAAAAGAAAAAAAAAAGTAGAGGGAGAGACAAAGAGCTGGGGACGGGTTCCCTCCCGGAAGGGGAGTCTGGAATAAAGAGGAAAAAAAAAAAAGAGGAGAAAGGTTTCTGAATACCAGGGAGCATTCTCTCTGGCAGATCTGCGGTGGATCTTGGAGAGCAATATAGCTGAGAGCAGAAGCAGATTAATAGCTAAGCCCTGCAAGGTTCATCTCTAGCTACAAGCACAGCCGAGAGCAGCAGCACAGCCGAAGCAGACTGCTCCTGCTCAGGGAGGGGCGGGCCGCGGGCTCAGGGAACGGAGCAGCCTGAGGGACCTAACCTTCCAGGAAAAGCTCCCTCTCCCCCCCAGGTCCGTGCACAAAACAAAGGGCGGTGAGGAGTCAACAGAGAGGCTGGGCAGCTGAGGGCTGCGGACCGGCCCAACCCCCGCCTGAGAGCAGTGGGCATAACCCAACCCAGCCCCGGGGAGGCTAACCAAGACTTCTGGGGAATCTGGACAGATCAGTGCTGTATACACCTTAGAAGGAGTGCTCAGCTGCACACCGAGAAAACAGAGCGGCCGGGCCGGGAGAGAGGAGAAGCCCCACTCCCCAACTGCTGGGCGGACGACAGAGAGCCTGAGCAGAAGGGGCGGGGGAAGCCCTCTCA